>MDKI01011343.1:0-44909 GCA_005239505.1 Nicotiana paniculata | reverse complement strand
TAACCTACGAATGCAATTTTGATTTTTAGAAGATGTATTTGATAATATAACTAAATCCTAAAAATGAAATTTAAAATCTAACATGCTAATTAAATCAAGATTCGAACATTTTTCTACGATTTTTATTTTATTTTATGATTTTAGAATTATTAAACATGCATGAATGCAACTAAATAAAGAAAAGTTCCTAAAATTTATTAAAACTATTTTTGATTATTTTAGGAGTAATTTCCTTTTAGGGCAAAAATTGGGTGTTCACAGCTTTCATGTTGTGGATCCATAGCCTTCCCACGATTACGTTATAAGCCATGTCAGTATCGATGACTTGGAACCTGGTGCTTTTGATCACCCCCTCAGCATAAGTGCTAAGCTCAATTTCTCCTTTTGTTATAACCGTAGAGTTATCAAACCCTGATATGGTCGTGCCCTTGGGATTATTTGATTCCCCAATGGCATTTCTTCCACGTCTCTTAGCAAAATGATATTGACTGAACTACCTGGATCAATCAACACTCTTTTTACGTTAGTGTCCTGAATAAGTAAAGATATTACTAGAGCATCATTTTGAGGAAGCATTAATCAGCCTATATCTGCATCATCAAAGGTTATATCGTCACCTTCCAAATTTTCACGAACCCGTTTTCCATGTGTAATTGTGAACTTTGTGGTCGTTTTGCAGACCACTCCATTTACTTCTTCACCTCCGTGTATCACGTTGACGGTTTGTTTTGGAGAAGGAGGCTTTGGGGGCTCATGCCTGTTCTTCATATATGTCTGTTTACCTTTATCACTAAACAATTCTGTTAAATAGCCCTGTTTCAATAAATTTCTACTTCACCTTGTAAAAATTTGCAATGCGCAGTCTTGTGCCCATGATCGTTATGGAATTCACACCAGTTATCTAGGTTCCTTCTATTTGGATTTGATCGCATCTCTTTGGGCCACTTAACCTTGTCTCCCATGTTCTTCAATATTGAGACAAGTTCAGTAATACTTACATTAAAGGTATGATACCCAATTCGGGTATTACCTCTAGGTCATTCATCTTGATCTTTTCTGGATCTAGATGAGGATGAGACTACGTCTCTTCCTGGTGGTCTATAGTCTGACCTAGTGTTATCGAACCTGGGACAAATTTAACGTCCCGAGGGTCCTAAGTAAGGATCGTACCTATTTTTACCTGATGTTCTGTCGTATTCAGGACATCTGGATCTGGAATGATGTTCATCTCTTGAACGAGCAATGATATCTTCTTCTATTTTGAGTTTAGTACTATACCTGTTATATACATCGTTCCATGTTGTATCGAGGAATACTCTTAGACTTTCCTTAAGTCATCTCGTGGCTTATGAGCTCTTATCGTTTAGGTTGCTTGCAAATACCATGGCTTCTCAATTATCAGGCACCCTGGGTAATTGCAATTTTTCTCGTTGAAACATGTCTACAAACTCAGGGAGTAATTCTGTCTCCTTGTTTTATTTTGAATATATCTTCCATTCTTTTCTCAGCTTTTTGTGCACCAGAGTGTGCTTTTATAAATGAATCTGCAAGCTCAGCAAAAGATTCAATAGAATTTTCAGGGAGAAGAGAATACCAGGTTAGGGCTCCTTTGGTAAGTGTTTCCCCAAATTTTTTGACAAGGACTGATTCAATCTCTTGTTTTGTTAATTCGTCGCCTTTTACTCCAGTAGTGAAAGTAGTCACATGATCATGTGGGTCAGTTGTTCCATCATATTTAGGAACGTCAGGCCTTTTAAACTTCTTGGGTATAGACAAGGGTGCCGCACTTGGCTTCCAAGGTTGTTGAGAATACCTTTCAACATCAATGCCTTTGAAAATAGGCGGTACTCCATGAATTTGTTCGATGCGATCGTTCTGCCCCTTCATCTGTTTCTGCATGGTTAGCAGTAAATTTTGTAATTCAGAGTTACTAGTCATACCTGGCCTTGCTTTGAGAGATTCGTTTGAAGTATCTCCGCTTCCTGAGTTCGCCAACCCAGATTGAGGATTTTCCATGGTGATGGTATTATTGAGGGGTGGTGTCGGTGGTGCAGGTAACGCTACCGGTAATCCCCTCGCAAATTCTTGCAAACCTTGGCTCACATACTCTGCAATCATTTGCTTTACTCGATCTTGTTCCACCATTTGATCATTATTATCATTGTTCTTATTGGATCTTTCTGGGGATTGTTCCCTTGAACCACGTGGGGTTCTTGAAGGTGTTAGAACTGCGGTTCCATTCCTTTTCTGATTGTTGTCGTTGGAGTTCGACATAGTTCAGAGGATATCGCTTGAAAAGCAAACAAAGATTATCAGATTCCCGGTAACGGAACCAATTTGTTTAACCAAAGAATTAGATCCTTTGACCAAAGCTATTTCTAGGATGAACACGGGTTACTGATAATCAAGGAAATAAAGAGAAACGAGTAATAGACAATATTGCAGAAATATAGAAAAACAAAGTAGATTGTACTCGAAAATCAGATGATCCTTTTACAAGGTGTATTCTCGTCCCTTATATAGGAGATTCCTTGATATAACGTACAACTCTTGCTATGATTGTCCATTAATGACTAATTATGACATTAATGGGGCATTACAAAGGATAACGGTAATTGGGGTACGGTTACATAACGTACGAGTAATCAATTGTGGGTCCTTGAATCTGCTCGTAGCTTTGTCCAGATTCATTCTGACCTTGTCTCTTCCCTGTATTGATCATGTTGAGTTTCCCGTGGCTGATCCATGTACTATAATTACAGATCCATGTACAAACATGGTCAACTATAAGACAATACGCAATCACAATCTCCAGCAAACTACAAAATGCATGTAACAAATGTGAAAACATGAATGACTATTTGCTTTATAAGTATATCAAAAATATGGACTATGGATTCAGTACGGCTCTTTCAATTCACAACAACTTGTCTCAAGCATCCCATTTTATGATCCTAAATTACTCAACGGAATCAAGCATCATCTTAAGCTAACCAGATTATGGTAGACTAAGAGAAGCATATATACTCAGTGCATACCTAGTAGCATTTCCCTCTTCCTTACGTGAGAAGCTCTCTATAAACCAAGGAATACACTAATATGTAATGACCCGACCGGTCGTTTTGCATTATCGAACCCCGTTCCCCTAAATGGAACTTCCCATAGCGGCTTATTGTGATTTATGACTTGCGGGGGCGGGTGGTCCGGGTTTCGGAAGTGTTTAGAGTGCTATAGGAACACTTGGTTCCTTAAGGTTGGCCTTTAAGGCCAAGTTTGACTTCGGTCAAAATTTTTAGTAAACGACATCAGAATCGAATTTTGACGGTTCCAGTAGTTTCGTATGATGATTTCGGACTTGGGCGTATGTTCGGAATGGGTTTTGGATGATCCTGGAGCATATCGGCGCCCAATATTGAAACAATAAGTTCCTTAAGTTCCTATTGTTGTTTGGGATGTGTTTTTGTGTTATCGAGGTCCGAACAGAATTTTGAGACCGAGAATAGTTCCGTTATGTCATTTATAACTTGCCTGCGAAATTTGGTGTCATTCCGAGTAGTATAGGTAGGTTCGGCGCGTTGTCAGCGAAGTCAAGAAAACCTAAAGTTCCTAAGTTTGGTTCTAGGGGTTTTGAGGTGTGATTTTGAGTTCTAGCATTGTTTTGGGTGTTCCGAAGGCTCGAGCGAGTCTGTATTATGATTTGGGACTTGTTGGTATATTTGGACGGGGGCTCGGGTGGGCCCAGGTGCCTCCCGGACACCACACAAGGCCAAAAACCAGCTGAAATCGTTGTTGGTGCACCTAGTCTGGTGTGATCCGCAGGTGCGGTTTCCCAGTTGCAGGTGCGGGATCGCACCTGCTGCGGTCCCAGCCTCACAGGTGCGAACAAGGTTCCGCAGGAACAGAGCCGCAGGTGCGGTCTCCCCTCCGCAGGTGCGGGCCCAGGCTTTCTCGTCCATTTCCGCAGGTGCGACCCTTTGCTCGCAGATGCGGTCCTCGAGCCGCAGGTGCGGAAACACTGTCAGGCAATGTGTTTCTTAAATACGGGATTCTTCATTATTTCTTCATTTCTTCCTCCATTATAACACCTTGAGAGCTTGGGAAAAGGGCTCAACGACCCAACCACTGAAAGGTAACTAGATTTTATCCTAGAGTTAGTTAATGCATGCACTCTTAGTGGAATTTAACTAGTTGATTAGTGAAAATTTAGGAATTTGGGTAGTAACCTAGGGGCTACGAGAATTTAGAAAATTACCCGTCAATTACCTATGAAATCAAGTAAAAATCATGTATTAATGATCCTTAGGCTATGGGTGAGTGTTTCCTTCGAGAATTTTTGGAATCCGAGCATGCGGGCCCGGGGTTAGATTTTGGGATTTCATCAAGAGTGGTGAATTTGGCTAAGTAATAGGACAATTCCATGCTTTGAATATGAATTGATATATTTGTATAACATTTGGCTAGTTTTGAGTCCGTGGGTGCCGAGTTCGGAGTTTCCGGCGCATTCTTGACCCAGGGAGTAGGTGCGACGTGAGGTGAGTCTCCTTTCTAACCTTGTAAGGGGAACTGTCCCCCTAGGTGATTTAAATGCTATATGTGATAATTGTGGGGGCTACGTTCGTACAAAGTGACGAGAGTCCGTACGTAGCGGTTATTACTATTATGTTCGGGTAGTTAGGCCCACATCATGCCTTGTGTTTTACTTGATATGAACTATATAGTTAATAAATTCAATGTTACATGTTTCTTAGTTCCCTGAGGTCATGGAATTTGATAAACTTGTAAGGAATTGTTCACTGAAAAGTAATTTAAAAAGGAATAATGTGTGTGCATATGACCGCTTCGCAATTTGCATTTCGCGAGCGAAGTGTGATTTTCCCCCCACTTTTATGGGAACGGGCCGTACGCCATAGCAGATTGAGAGATGCACTTTTGGTACGGCCTATCCGATCCTCGGCAGTGCATAGAGAGGATTGAGAGAATGCACTTTTGGTACAAGTCATTCGATCCTCGACAGTGCATAGATGTGAGTAGTTTGTGGAAAAGTGCACTTATGGTTCGATCCATTCGACCCTCGGAAGTGCACGGACATGATTATCTTATGACTCCGGCCGGTTGTCCTTACCCTGTATGCGCATGATTTATTTGTTACTAAATTCATGGATATTGATTTGATAGATATTTGGGGGAAAGTGAAGTAGTAATTGTTTATTCAGTCCCAGTACTTCCTTGGATTTCAGTGCCTTATAGATATTTGTTGCCTCACTGCCTTTACATGTCTACCGTTTCTATCATATTCTGTTAAATTATATTGTTGGACCTTAGTAAGTGTCAGGTCGAGCTCTCGTCACTACCTCTTCGAGGTTAGGAAGGATACTCATTAAGTACATATATATTTATGTACTCATGCTACGCTTCTGTACTTAATTGTACAGATTCTGAGGCTGGGGTGCTTCTGGTTTTTGGACCGGAGCTTGACTTGATATTAGACGGACCTGACTTCAGGGTGAGCTGCTTTTCCTCCTGGCGATTTCCGGCAGCACCATGGGGTTTTCTTTTGCTTATTTCCCGTCTATTTCCTCCAGACAGTGGGACTGTATATTATATCTTTTGTATATTCTGTTAGTATGCCCGTAGGACTTGTGACACTAGTTCCTGGCACACACGTGTTAGTTTTTATGGATTTCGGGTTTGTATATATATTGGTTCACGCCTCTTCATGACTGTTTTTGATTAAAACTGGTCATTTATCCTTGTCGAATTATGTTTTAAGTTTTAAAATTTGAGTATATGTTGAAATGTTTAATCTAATAAGAAAGAATCCTTAGTAAATTGAGAGTTGGCTTGCCTGACCCCGTTGTTGGGCGCCATCACGTCCTAAGTTAGGATTTTGGGTCGTGACATAATACTTTTCCAAAAATAATTTCAACCAGACTTAACAATAAATTAACAAGACAAGTAATCATAGAAACAACAATGGACATGAAACAATTATAACCCGAGCAATTAAATTGGAAACGGGGAGGGGATCATGTAAGCGGACAATTTGGTAGTGCATAGATACTCATCACCTCACCTATACACCACTCACATGCAGTTCACATAACAATTTAGTTGGGGATTCCTATTCCCTCAGGTCAAGGTTAAACCAAGCACTTACCTCAATTACGCAGGTCACTCACTGTTAAATTATAGTTTTTCCTCTTGAGTTCACCTCCAATGCACTACCATAATAAACTTAATATCATTAATTAATTCTAAAGGAAGTAACTTTACAGAAAATTATAATTTTTCCTAAGTTTTCTCAAAAAAAGTTAAAACCCGACCCCGGACCTACTTGGTCCAAACTCGGGGTTCGGACCAAATTATGTTTACCCGTTCGCCCACGAGCCCGAATATACAATTAGTTTTTTGAAATCCGGCCTCAATTCGAGGTAAAGATTTGATTTTTACAAAATTCCTAATTCTATCCAAACCCTCAATTTTTACCATGAAAATTCTTAGTTTTTGATTAAAAAGTGATGAAAAATATTGGGTAATTGAAATATAACCAAAAAAGTGAGTATAGAAAACTTACCCCAATCCCTATGGTGAAAATCACCCAAATCCGAGCTCCCCAACTCAAAATATGACCGAATGAACAAATCCTGGTTTTATATATTTTTTTGCCAGCTATTCTACCTCGTTTCTCGTATCAAACAATCCCGACACTCGATTTTTATGTCTCCAATGCATTCCTTGTGGAATTCTGGTCAAGTTAGGCTTTTGAATCAATCAATTTGACCTTATAATGAATAAGATATGTAAATTTTAATATTTGCAAATAGTGCATATTTTTAAATACGTCGCCAGTGGCAATTTCATAATTAATCTGAAAAATCTGGCAACCTAATTCTTAGTAAATAACCATAAAATCCTCATACGATTTCCATATTCGACAATTCTTTTTTCTATAGGTCTGTAATTACGATACATATCTAATGCTTCAATCAAAACAGAAATCAAAGTTCATTTGCTCAATATGATATCATTTATGCTTGACGAACCTGTAACGACTCGACCGGTCGTTTTGAGTCCTAGCGCGTCGCTCAGCGGTTTGAAGTTGTGAGCATCTTCGTTTCAGGTATTATGACCCGTGGGCGTGGTCGGAATTGAAATCCAGGAAGTTTAGAATTGATTTGGAGAGCAAAATTCCCATTTCAAAAGCCTTGAGTTGGAGAAATCAATTAAGATTGGAATTTTGAGTAAACGATCTCTGAATCAGGATTTAAAGGTTCCAGCAGGTTCGTATGATGATTTCAGACTTGGTTGTATGTCCGGATCGGGTTTTGGATAACCGGGAGCGTTTCGGCGTATATTGTGGAAGTTTTAGAAGGATTTCATAAATTTGGGCTTGAAGTGCATATCAGTGAGGTTGATGTCCGTTTGGGATTCCGAGTCTAGGAATAGCTCCGTATGGTGATTCTGGAATTGGGAGCGCGATCGGAAGTGAATTTGGTTGTCCGTAGGTCATTTTGGAGTAATTTGGCTAAAGAGAGAATTTGAAGGCTTTTGGGAAATTCGACCGGAAGTGAAAGTTTTGATGTTAAGGCCGGAATGTGATTCCGGAAGTTGGAGCAGGTCCGTAATGTTGAATATGACTTGTGTGCAAAATTTGAGGTCAATCGAGTGTGATTTGAAAGGTTTCGGCGTCGGATGTAGAAGTTTGAAATTCTAAGTTCTCAAAGAATTGGATTTGAGTGTGATTCGTGATTTCGGCATTGTTTGATGTGATTTGAGGGCTCGAGCAAGTCCGTGTTATGTCTTGGAATCGGTTGGTATGATTGGACGGGGTCCCAGGGGCCTCGGGTGGATTCCGGGTGGTTGACGGAACAAGAATTAAAGTTTGAAGAAGTGAAAATTGTTGTCATCTGGTGTGATCCGCACCTGCGAGGATTTGGCCGCAGGTGCGTCTTGGTTGCCGCAGGTGCGAAATTGGGTCTGAAGCTGGGGGACCGCAGGTGCGGGAGTTTGGTCGCACCTGCGGAATCGCAGGTGCGAAGAGGGATCGCAGGAGTGGAATTTGCTTGGTTGAGTCAGGGCCGCACCTGCGATGGAATCTCCGCAGGTCCGGAGCCGCAGGAGCGGCTATTGCACCGCAGGTGCGAAAATGGCTGGAGGCAGTGGGGTTTTTTAAGAACGGATTTTGGCCATTTCTTCATTTCTCTCATTTTGGTGTGGAGATTTTGGGAGCTTCAAGAAGGGGGTTACAGCAAGCATCACTAGGTAAGTGAATTCTTCCCACTCCTAAGTTAAATATGTGATCTTGCATAGGTTTGAGCATGAAATTGGAAGGAAAGTTGGGAAAACTTTGAAGAACCTAGAATATGGAAAATTTGAATTTTTAACCACGAATTGAGCATGAATATTTGAGTAAATTATATATTTGAGTTAGTAAGGTTGTGGGTAGAATGTATCTTCGAGAATTTCGGATTTCCGGGCACGTGGGTTCGAGGGCATTTTGGTCATTTCTCCGAGCGAGGTTGGGAAAGTATATAATCTGAATTGGTTGAGAGTATTAGGATGAATTTTCATTGCTTTGTCATTTATGTGGTAGTTTTGGAGAGTGGTGCGTCCGTTGGAGTCGTCGGAAGGGCTTGGAAACCGGTGTTGGAATTTCGGAGCGAGGTAAGTCTCATTTCTAACTTTGTGAGGGGGAATCGTCCCCCTAGGTGAATTAATTCAGTATATGCTATTATCTTTGGGGGATACGTACGCACGAGGTGACGGGAGTCCGTGCTTAGCTACTATTATGCCATGTACGGGTAGCCTAGGACCCACTAGAATGCTTTATGTGTGTATCTGTAACCCTGCCCGTAATATTAAACTGCTAATATGACCGAAAACGTAATCGAATGTTTAAAAGAAAACTAGAGTTCATATTGTTAACCTTCTAAAAAGAGAATTGTTTCTGCTGTGAATATATGTGTACCTGGACTAGGTTGTATCATGGAGTACTACTAAACTGGACAAATGAGTTTCAAAAACGAAGATTTCAAAACCTATATTTCATGTTTCTTTTAATAATGACTTTACCATTTTTCTGAGAAAAAATTATTTTCTTGATAAAATACGAATTTATTATGTGGATATGTGTAACTTAGGGTGTCTGAGTCGCTTGAGTGATTCGCGAGCAGGAAGACCCTGTATTTGTGTATGTATTCTTATGAGCACTTGAGTCGCATGTATGATTCGCGAGCAGGCTAGCCGTATTATATTGAGAGGTGCACTTTTGGGACGGGCCGATCGATCCTCGGCAGTGCACAGAGAGGATTACTATATTGAGAGATGAACTTTTGGTATGGGCCGTTTGATCCTCGGCAGTGCATAGATATGATTATTATATTGAGAGGTGCACTTTTGGGATGGGTCGTTCGATCCTCGATAGTGCACATAGAGGATTATTATATTGAGAGACGCACTTTTGGTACGGTCCGTTCGATCCTTGGTAGTGCGTAGAGAGGTTGAGAGATGCACTTTTGGGACGGGCCGATCGATCCTCGGCAGTGCATAGAGAGGTTGAGAAGTGCACTTTTGGTACGGGTCGTTCGATCCTCGGCGGTGCACGGGCGTGACTATCTTATGACTCCGGCCGGTTGTCTTACCCTTGTGCGCATGACTATTTGGTACTATTCTATTGGTATTGACTTGACATGTATTTAGGAAAAAGAAAAGTGTACGTTGTTGTTTATTCTCAGTGGTTACCTTGATTTCTGTACTTGATATGTACTCGCTGCTCACTGTCTTGCATGTCAACTGTATTTCATCATATTCTGTCATATATTATATTGTCGGACCCTAGTAAGTGTCTAATTTGACCTCTCGTCACTACCTCTCTGAGGTTTGGCGGGCCACTTACTGAGTACACGTTGTTTTGTACTCATGCTACACTTGCTGTGCATTTTTGTTGCACGAGTAATTTCATAGCAATGTGGAGGATTCGGAGACTTAGGCGAGCTTCATCATCCGGAGGCGATCCGCAACTGACAGAGTCTCCTTCGCACTGTATCTATTTCATTTAAATTACCTTGTCTAGTTGTATTTCAGACAGGCTTGTAATGATTGTTGAATTCTTAGAAATTGCTCATGTATTTGTGACACCGGGTTCCGGGTTATGTATTGAGATATAATTGCTTAAGTGTAATCTTTAAACCATTGTTTTTAATTAACAGGCTTTTATTTGGTTAATATGTAATTTAGGAAAAAGAAATGTTTTCATAAATGTTTTAAAACCGGAAAGTTATTTCAATTAATGAATGAGTTGGCTTGCCTGACATGGACGTACGACGCCATCACGACCTTAAGGATTTTGGGTCGTGACAGAAACGGCGGCGAAACATAAGAAAAACGAGCGCATCACAACCCAAACCTATTCGAAACTCACTCGAGCCCTCGGGGCTTTAAACCAAACATGCACGCAAGTCTAAAAACCTCATACGGACATACTCGTGCGTCAAATCATGAAAATAACATGTAAAACTATGAATTAAACCTCAAAACTTATCATTTTTCTCAAGAACACTTCAATTTCACTATTTCTCAACCGGACGTCCGAATCACGTCAAATAAACTCTGATTCTCACCAAACTTCACAGTTTCAAATACTATAATAAATCTGTGTCGGGCTCCGGAACCAAAATACGAGCCTGATACCAATGATTTCAAACATTAATTCTTTTCTTTATTTCATTAATAATTCGGCAAAACACTTTTTTTCAAAAATTGATTTCTAAGGCTTGGGACTTCGAAATTCATTTCCGGGCATACGCCCAAGTCCCATATTTTATTGCGGGCCTCCTAGGATCGTCAGAACACAGATCCGGATCCATGTACTAAAAATGTTGACTCAAGTCAACTAAAACCAAATTTTAATTCTAAAAATTATTATTTCTTATATTTTCACATAAAAGCTTTTAGATTTCACGTCCTGACTGTGCACGCAAATTGAGGTAATTAAAATTAGTCTTTTTATGGCTAATAAGACTAGAATGGTGTCTTAATTAATAAAATGACCCCTTGGGTCATTACAATCTCCACCTCTAAAACAAACGTTCGTCCTCGAGCGGACATAGAAAATTACTTGAATTGGCAAAAAAATGTGGATATCTACTTTGCATGTCCGACTGGGATTCCCAAGTAGCTGCCTCAATGGGTTGACCTTTCCATTGCACTCAAACTGAAGGGATACTCTTAGACCTCAACTGACAAACCTGCCGATCTAGAACAGCTACCGGCTTTTCCTCATAAGTCAAGTCTTTGTCCAACTGGACAGAGCTAAAATTTAACACGTGGGACGGGTCACCGTGATATTTTCGGAGCATAGAAAAGTGAAATACCGGATGAACTGAGGATAAACCTGGAGGCAAAGAAAGTCTATAACCTACCTCCCCCACTCTATCAAGAATCTCAAACGGCCTAGTATACCTAGGGCTCAACTTACCCTTCTTTCTAAACCTCATAACACCCTTCATGGGCAACACACGAAGCAATACCCTCTCTCCAACCATGAATGCCACGTCACGAACCTTACAATTGGCATAACTCTTTTTCCTAGACTGAGCTCTACTTCTGTCTCTTCCCCTGATCGTAGTTGTCATTGGGGCTTCATCTCTTGTCTGGTTGTAGACGCTTTATGCATTGTCGAGATTTGTGAGAGGACGAAAATAGACAAGTTAAATCAGCAATGGTAGAATAAATTCGCACGGTAGAGTAGGATAGAAGTGAAATTGTTCCTAACTTGATAGCCTCTGAGAGATAAGTACAGACGTCTCTGTACCGATTGTTGATACCCAATTTTTCCTATATTTTTGAATATGCATAAATACCTTCAAAAATAGTATATATATATACATATATAAGCATACATAAAGTTTTTATAATTTTTCCCATAATTTTAAGGGTTTAAATGGATTTATTTTCTCCCCTTTTATTCATAAAATCTGCAATAATTATTTCCAAAATTATTCTTATGATGATTTATTCATTCAACTTCCATACATACACCAAAATGTAATTGATATAATTATTATGAATTTTTATAATTACATTTGGTATTTTTCAAGCTAAATTGCATATAATTGCAATATTAGCCCATTTTAAAATATAATTATGTCTTATACGTGTAAAATTGGTCTCTATATTTTTAAAATGATAATTATACATTTTTAATCATTTTTGCATAGAGAAATTGTTTTCAGAAAACTATTTATTATTTTATTAAAATTAAAATAGGGAAATTTGCTATTTAAATCATAGCCAAATATGGCTTTCAATTATAGCCCAAATTGAGCCCACTCCTAAATCAATTTCCTACCCAATAACCCGACCCAAATCCTACAAACTCCTACCCAAACCCGGAACCTATTTACCCGGTCTAATCCTGACCGTTGATCTCCTAGATCAATAGTCCAAATAAACCATTTCCTTTTTAATTCCTAAAGACCCCTAACCCTGATTTATTCCCAAACCCCCGCCGCCTTCAGATGCTATCGTCTCTTCTCTTCTCTCAACCTAACCCTAGCCACCTCAATCGCCGCCTCCCTCTCCGGCCATCTCTGGCGACCACCTTTCAACCCCAAGCCTCCAATGGTTCCCCCCTCACCTTGCTCATCATCTCCGAGGCCTTGAAGGGCCCTGGGCCATGTCGACCTGCGTCTAGGGTTTCTGTTTTGGTTGTTCATACCTTCTCCGGTGTGATTTTGGGAAAAATCACACCATATTTGTTACGATCCTTGAGGTTTACAATAAGTTCTTCTGTTTCTATTTGGGTTTTCCGTTGAAACCCTAACTTTTAATCTCTTAGATCCGTGCTATTTTTTTTACGATTCAAGTATGTTTCTTTCTATGTTCTACACTGATTCTCAAACCTCTCTTTAAAAATCATCGGCTTTAAGTCGTTTTACTTTCTTTAAAGTTAGGGTTTCTCGGAATTTTCTTTTACACTTGTTTAAACTGACTTTTCTTATGATTAAACCTTTTCCTTGCATATCTCGAATGATTCTATGTTCTAACTACTTTTTCAACTCGCCTCTGTTAAAAGCCCTAAGTTTTAGGTCTTGTTTTGGTTCTATGTGTTAGCATGACTACTCGATTCTTGTTAAGTTTTTGTGGTTACCATACTTGTGTTTATTGAGTCTTTAGCTTACTTGTGTGATTGTATTCATCTGGATTTGTTCATCTCTTGCCTCTTTCCGTCAAATAATGTTGAACTTTCCTATTTGCTATGACTGTTTGTCCTTCTCTATATATATGTTGAGGTTTGGAATCATGACTCTCTCTTGACTGATTCTGATTGAGAGGATTCTTTTAAAACCCTACTTGTCTGTTTAAATTAATTGATTTCATTGCCTTATTTGTTGCAGTACTTTATTTTTACTGAATTATTCCTTAATTGGGGTTTTCTGAATCTAGTCCTAATTGACTTTCCTATGCTTAATGAACTTTGATTCTTTCCTTATTAGTCATGTGCTGATTTTCTTGCCTTATATGCTACTGTTTCTTACCGTTGAATTAAAATCCCTTAACTTAAGGGAATACTTGTCGTGATTTTCCAATGGATTGATTCTGAATTCCTTAATTACCATGATACTATCATTCTTACCTTATTTTACTACCCATTTTTCAACTATGAAAACTCTAGTCTTTCACTAACATAGACACGAACAAAAAAACATTGTTCAACTCTCTCTTTTACACACATCCATACTCTCTACTGTTCTCGTTCTGATCACCTGCTATTATCAGTCAGCTGCAAGCCAAGACTGATTATTCTACTTGCCTATTCATTATTCTGTGTTCGTCATCACCTAACTGGTATGTCCTCAATTTAGTTGAAGCTTCAAAACAATATGTTTCTTTTGGTATTTCAATTCATCTTATTTCTAATATGCTTTCACTTATGTCTTTGTTTCTCAACTTGCAATTAGTATGTAAACTTCGCTGCTTTAGTTCTTAATACTTCCCTCTGTAGCCTCAGTATGTTTATTACCCTCTTTGCATATTCCAACATGATTATGCTTCCCCTATGTCTTCTTCTATTCCTGGCACACCACAATGTGCACTATATGTTATTTAATCTTATGTAATTTTGAACACATATTGTACCAGAACCTTTTCTCTGAAGTTGTATGTGACCCTGCTTATTGTATGTTCTCCCTATATGCTTCATACTTGTCCACTACCCCTAAGTCCCTTCTTGTGAGTGTTAGACTGATTTGGTTCTTGTTTCTTGCTCTATGTGTACTGTTCTAATTAGGAGACCATTATTGTCTTACCCTCTTCCCTTTCCAAACTGTTTTCACCAAGTAATACTCTTCTATTGTTCTTCAAAACTTATTTCAAACGAGTTATTTTCAAAAGCTATTTTCCCACCTGATCTTTTCAAAACTATGAGCACTTCCACTATACTCCTAGACATGTAAGTTCTTCCCCCTTAGTGTGAGCATTTCTTTGGGACCCTTGAGCTCCCTCTATACTTTGACACACAAAGGCTGGCCATTCCACACTGCACTTACTCAATTTGGTTATGAAAATCAGGGTGTGAGCACTGCCCGGGATCCTTTGAGATCCTTAAGGGACTCTGACATACCTGAATTATATGAAAAGTTGTGAACATCAGTGTCATTGAGAAATTCTGGAGATTTTGGGCCTATCAGTAGGCTCCCTATAGCATAAATCCTTCTTTTTCTTATTTCAATTATGTAATTTATGCAAATGGCGTATAATAATTACTTGTAAACTACTCTGGGGTGTATAGTGGAAAGGGAAGGGGTGACTGTGTATGCTTTAGATATTAAAAGGGTAGAAAACTTGTTATTAGGTTTATATTCCTACTTGCACAATAGAGACTATGCTTAGGACTCATGTCATGCATTAGAGATCATGTTCCCTAGGACTTATACTTACTGTTTTCAGCATGTCCATCTCACTATCATATCACTTAGAGAATCCTGTGTAAAAATGTGTTAATAACCAGTACTTTGCAATCATGCTCTATGTTGCCATGTACACTTAGAGATCCTGTTTAGGGTAAACAACACTAAAATAAATTGTCACTCTTGCATCTTCCGAAATCATGCTTAATGTTATAATTATTGTGCATTTCAAAATCCTGCTTAGGATTTTGTATATGCATCATTCTGCATCCCTATCTGTGCGTTAAATATCATGTTATTAGGACTCATTCTCCGCCTAATTACCAATGCATGAAAAAGGACATAAAACTGTTTTACTATATCTCTAAACAACTAGTGATAATTCTGCATTTGATGCAACACCTAAGTACAACATGTTTTGGAAAAACAACTCAAACAGTTTCCTTAATAATCTGGGTAATTACTGAGCATTGTACTATGCCTAGGCAAGCCTTAGGTAATTTAAGTTGTCAAAACTGGAAATATGTCTATTTGTGTATGTTGCTTAATTATCAACAGGATAAAATTAGTAAGTAAAACTGATTAAGACTTCCTTTCTGAGTTATGCAATAAATCTATCTTTGTTATTATCATTTAGATACCATGTTTTAGGATCTGAATCAAAAGACCTTAACTGTGTATGAGTCGTGCTGCCTATTTGCATTACTTGTGGAGGTATACTTGTGCCTTTTCTCTGCTTTTCTGTGTTTCCCACTAATTTCAGTCCTACATGTTCTTATCTGTCGCCTTACTATTTTTCCTTCAAACCTGAGGGTCTGCCTAGAACAACCCTTATAGTATAGAAGTCCTAAATTCCTCCGGGACTAATAGGAAGGGATGGGTAAAAACATGCAATAGAGTTCAAGACCAACACTCGATTTAGTTACTTTCACGGGGTGGGAAAGGGTAGAATATGGATATGATGACTGGTGCGCTAATACCACGTGTAGCCCCTCTTTAAGGAGTGATTACTAGGTATTGTACTGATGTGATCCATATTGTTATAAACCTAGGATACCCTTTACATGCTTAGATCGTAATCCTTTCAAAATCTAACCTTCTTTACTATGTTTTCAAACATCTGCATGGTTAAGACTTAAATCCCCTCTTATTTGATCATTTATTTGTTTGTTTGCTAAGATGTACAAATTCACAAAAAATGTTTGGCCGGAAACCACACTTGTGGATCCTAAGGGGTGCCTAACACTTTCCCCTTAGGATAATTTCAAGCCCTTAATTTCAAACCCTGTTTGGCCAGGAACCACATGTGTGGTCTGCACGATAGCTCATAAGGCGACCTTATCCAAAAGTCCACTGGGTTTCCCTAAACCCAAACGGACATCATCACGTTCTGTGCATTTATTTGGAGAACTAAATGCTTTATGCTAATTGTTGATGTTAAATAGTCGAGTCTGGTGGGGGTAAGGCCCTAACCTTGTTTGCCTTGTAGAAAAATGAGGCACGAAATCCCCAGATTCGGCATGGTCTCCAATATCCCTCCAAGATTTCTAAGTTGGTGCGAAGATTTACATTCTAGTGACAAAATTCTCATCAGGAAATATTTGGGCAATCTACCATCTCTCCTAGAAATCTAGCCTAACAACATGATAATAGAGGCTGCTACCCTTTTCTGGGATTGTGAAAGGTCTGGGTTCCTCTTTGGGGCATTGAAATGACACCTTTGCTGGAGGAAATAGAAGGATTGGTTGGCCTAGTATGGGAAACCCCATGGTTGCTAATGCCTGAGAACCGCACAGCAAAGGTTTCCTCAAAATGATGGGTCTGAAGAAGAATGTAGAACTGGCATGCTTAAAGAATTCATAAATCCCTTTTGACTACTTGTATGAAAGGTACGGTCATAGGAAATCATACCATACCTATCGCGACAAGTTTTCCATCACATCCTTCGGACACATCCATCGTAGAGTATTCGTCTTCATGTTTTGCTTCTTGGGTCTGATTGTGTTTCCAATAAAGAAAGAGAGAATCCACACCAGATTGGCCATGGTAACCAAGAAACTAATGGAAGGAACTGATGGGTAAAACTTCAGTACTGTGCCCATGATCATTGCAGACATATATCGAGCCCTGGAAAAGTGTCAACGAGGGGCAAGACGCTTCGAAGGCTGCAATCTACTACTTCAGCTTTTGGCTCATGGAACATCTCCAAAAGAGCGAGTACCGACAAGAAGTTCATCGAAGAGTTTGGGATGACCACATCGATTTCCACCATCCAAAGCGAATGAATTACATCCCCGACATGTTTGCTCATCCTGAGAACGCCAAAGGATGGGTCAAGCTCTTTGGTAATCTGACTGAAGAACAGGTTCAGTGGATGTTCGAGTGGTTTCTGACAGAGGAGTTCATCGCCCATTCCAGAGATGCACCGTTACTAATACTAATTGGTCTAAGAGGAACATACCCTTACGTCCCTCTTCGAGTTATGAGTCAAGCAGGTAGGAATCAATTCATACCCAGGGTCGACAAGATGAGCCATCTTCGAGCTGACTTCCAAAATGACGATAGTCCTTACAGGTGCCAAGCCCAACACATGTGGCAATGCAAGATTGTAATGGAGAAGGAAAACATCGAGCTAGACAGATATCATGCCGGTTGTACCCCTTTCTATCCTGGTTAGTTGGCAGAAAATTAGGTGGTCTGAGCGAGCCAGGGTTCGTCCAGGGCCACAGGGTTATAGATGGAAAGGCCTAGGAACAAGTCAAAAACAACCAGTTGTGCAAGAGGATCCGTGAGTGTGAGGATGAGCACCGAAAATACATGAGTCTAACAAGAAACTGATCGAGAAATGGAAGGATATGGATATCAGCACCAACAAAAGGTTAGGGTATTTGGAGCGAGGCATACTGGAGCTGGAGAAAAAATTTCTCAAAAGGATTGAAGACTGTCAAAAGGCTGGAGGGACCGACGGAGGACATCTAGCCAGAGAATACCTGTTGCTGGGACTTCGCGAGTTGGGGGAGCTATACGAGGGAAGCAAGAATGTCGAGTCTAGGGAAGGTCCTTCTGGGACCAAGTAGCTAGGAATGTCTTTCTTTTACTTTATCAATGTAATAATGCCAATGGACATTACTGACCTTTACTTCCTGTTTATTTACTGTTGTTTTGGGATTTGTTTATTTTCTTATCAATAAAATGAGGCATTTAGCATCCTAAGTTCTCCAAATCAATTTTTCGCTAGGCCTACCTCGGGCACAAAAGAGGTCCCCAAATTAGGACGCACTTTACATTCCACAATATGTGTTTAAATACCGCAATACTTCTCATAATCCTCACTGACTTGGCTACTTTTGTTTATGTTTTCCTCTTTCTTTATTTATGTATTCCCCTACCCAAAGGTTAGTTTGTGCACTCTGGCATCATCATCCTATCTTACAAGATCCAGGGGCCCTCCACCCTCTCCTCCTCTTAGTCCTCCCAAAGGCAAGAATAAAGGCAAAAAGAAAATGGAAGATTCAGGAAATAGCAGAAATGAGAATGTGGTTGAACGCGTAGAGGCCGCTGATGGCCAGGGTATTCGGCTTCAGAATGAAACTGTGTCGCAATTTGAACAGAAATTGTTAAAGTTTCAAGAAGAGCTTGATCAAGTTCGGAATCTGGAAAACCTTTCATTCTCCCTCAACGTCCCAGACGTCAACATCTAGAATCCTACACCTCCTCAAAACATCCCAAAACAGCAAAACCATATCGCAGCTCATCATCACACCACCCACCAAAGAACCAAACTCATCCAGCACACTGCAATGCCTGCCATACTCCAAACAACACCCCACTGTTTATCCCAGAACCTCAGAACTCCACGAATGACCATTTGCACACTCATGCTCCAGGTCACCATAACAATCCTATCTACGTGGAGACCATGCCACACTCCACTCTACCTATCACATACACACCTGAGTCTGATGAAAAGGACCTGCTTATCAATAACTTGGCCGAGGAACTTAGGAAGCTGACCAGCCAGGTTCAAGGTGTCGAGGGAATCAAGGTAGTCGAAGGGTTGAACTATAAAGACCTCTGCATACAGTCCGATGTCGAACTGCCCAAGGGATACAAACCTCCTAAAGTTTAAAATGTTTGATGGTACAGGTGATCCAAGGGTCCATCTGAGAACTTATTGTGACAAGTTGGTTGGAGTAGGGAAGGATGAAAGGATCCATATGAAGCTATTCATGAGGAGCTTGAAAGGAGACGTGTTGTCTTGGTACATCGGCCAAGATCCCAAGAAATGGCTGAATTGGGTGAGCATGGCATCTGACTTTATGGACATATTCAGGTTCAACACAGAGAACGCACGTGTTCTATCTTCAGAATTTGAAAAAGAAGCCCACGGAGACATTTCGCGAGTATGCTACTCGTTGGAGGTCTGAAGCTGCCAAGGTCAGACCCGCCTTAGAAAAGGAGCAGATGAACAATTTCTTTGTCCGGGACCAGGACCCGCAGTACTATGAACGGTTGATGATGATTGAGAACCATAATTTCTCCGACATTATCAAATTAGGTGAACGGATTGAAGAAGGTATCAAGAGTGGTATGGTCACAAATTTTGAAGCCCTGCAAGCTACAAACAAGGCTTTTCAGTTTGGTGGTGTGTCTAAGAAAAGAGACGCGGGAACCGTGATGGTTGCACAAAGAACCAAATCCCCACTCAAATACCAAACTTACCCAACACATCCACTCACATATCAACCAACCCCAAATTACCAAGAACCCTCATACCAAGCTCCACCACCAACTTATCAATCACCTCCACCACCGACATATCAAACTGCTTCACCCAGATACTCACAACCCGCTCGTGTATACCACACTTACGATTCCCAACCATCTCATTACCAATCACCCCCTACTCGTTAAAACTTCCCTAGACCTCGTCCTAATTTTGATCGCAGACCTCCAAAACAGTATACCGCCATCGCTGAACCCATCGACCAGTTGTATGAGAAGCTCAAAGTTGTTGGTTACGTCACCCCTATCCCTGATGCAACCCCTGAGAATCCTTCTCAATAGGTGAACCCCAACAAGTCATGTGCATACCACTCCGGCATGAAGCGGCACACCATCGATGAGTGCCGCTCTTTGAAGGACAAGATACAATCCCTGATTGACGACAAGGTCATCGTGGCAAAGGAATCTGCTCCACATGTCCGCAAAAATCCTCTTCCGGACCATAAGAGCGGAGGCATCCACTTGATTGAAATAAAAGATGATTGGGACCCCGAGGGATCAATCGGGTTGATCGCAAAAGGCGATGATCCAAATAAACCTGTAGTCACTCTCAACCCGATCATAGTCCAGATTCAACCGTCTGAGGATGTTGAGGTAAATATGTCCATGCCTCTCGAGTTTGAAGTAGTGTCACCTGCAAAGACACCAGTATCGATTGAAGTTGAGTTCTTGTCTTCGGAAAATGCACCTGCACCATTTGAGGTTGCAGTATTGCCACCCCAGGCACATGTTCCATTCGAGGTAAGTGTAGCTGCGCCAATCACGGTGGCGATATCGACCACGCCACCTTTCTATACAAATGATGTACCATGGGACTATACAACTGAGGACGAGAAGGAAATGCAAAGTCAATATTGAAGAAGTTATTGCAGCATAGGGTACGACAAGAACAGGTAGAGTCTATAACCCTGAACATCTGGTTGAATCCAGCAGGAAGGCTTCCAATCGTCCTCCCATTATCGAGACAGGTCCGGATGACCTTTGGAGGAAAGTACAAGCCAAGGAGTATTCAGTCATCGACCAGCTGAACAAAATGTCAGTGCAAATATCCATCCTCTCTTTGCTGCAGAATTCCGAGATGCATATTAATGCTTTATCGAAGGTGTTGAATGAATCCTATGTGCCAAGCAACATCACTAGTGGAGAAATGGATAATATGATGGATCAAGTGTTGGAGAGTCACAAGATCACTTTCCATGAGGACGAGCTGCCTCCTGAAGGGCTGGTCCACAACAAAGCACTGCACATCACTGTGCAATGTGAAGATTATTTCATCACCAGAATCCTGATTGATGGGGGATCCAGTCTTAACATCTGTCCGCTGATAATGCTCAAAAAATTGGGTAAAGGGATGCATGAGATAAAGGATGGAGCGATCAACGTGAAAGCCTTCGATGGATCTCAGAGGTCCACCATTGGTGAGATCAACCTATGCCTGCAAATGTGGCCGACTTGGTTCGAGGTGGATTTCCATCTGATAGATGTGCCAGCGTCCTACAATCTGTTATTGGACGACCCTGGATCCATTCTACTGGGGCCGTAGCATCAATGCTACATCAGGTAGTGAAGTTCCAGTGGAACCACCAAGAGGTGATTATTCATGGCGACGGTAGCAACCCTATTTACAGTCGCCCGACTATTCCGGTGATTGAAGGAAGAAGGAAGTTGGGTTGAGAAACTTACCACCACATTGAACGGGTCAACACTATCGACAAAGACAAATGGTGGGATAGGAAGATCGCAAGTATGATGAATTGGCAAGGGTACAAGCCAGGTAAAGGGCTCGGCAAGAACCTTCAGAGGATCTCCAGACCTATCAAACTCAAGAAGCACGGCATCACTTTCGATTTGGGATACGAATACACTTGGGAAGAATTCAAAAACTGGTCACCACCATGTCGCGATCCTTATTACCCTTTGGAACAGCAAATACCGCATCTGGAGCAAACTTTCCAACATGCCAACGTTATTCATGGATCAGATGAAGAAGAAGCACTTGCAGTAATGAAGAGCTTGTTTCTGGAGGATAGTGATATGGACTGTTGTGTTATTCTTGAGGAGGAGGGGGAGGAATGCCCTTCCATACAGGCTGTGAGCAGAGGGACGTACCTCAAGAATTGGACTGTTAGGACAACCAAAGCCCGACAAGCCTCGGGGTAGCAAGGCTAAGACAAGCATTATTCACTATTTTCTTTACAAAATGGTTTCCTTTTTTGCATTTTAATTCCTGCAATAAAATCTTCAGTGTTCAAAACTATCGTTCAGTTTATCAAAAGCATTTTTAAATTTTTCTTATGAATCAATATTTATTGCTATCATTTTTCTCTCATTACTTTACCTATACAGCATTACTATTACATGTCTTGATGAACCGATGACTGTGACATGTAACGAGAAAACGCAGCAAACGAACGTGGATTCAGAAGAAGATGACATACCTGACGAGATTGTCAAAGAAGTTGAGAATTTTGAGTACAGACCTAAGTCCAACTTGGACGAGACTGAAATCATCAACATGGGAGATTCAGAAAACATCAAGAAGATACTAGGAAAGATGATAGAAAGGCGCAAGTTGTGGCACGAGAAGTATCATTTTCCTTATTGGGATATCGCACCACAGTTCGCACCTCAACACGGGTAACTCCCTATATGCTAGTTTATGGTACTGAGGTTGTTATTCCTGCCGAAGTTAAGATTCCATCTCTAAGAATTATACAAGAAGTTGAGCTCAGCGACATAGAATGGGTAAAGAGACGTTATGAGCAACTAGCCCTCATAGACGGAAAGAGAATGAATGCAGTCTGTCATGGTCAACTCTATCAGAGCAGAATGACCTGAGCCTTCAACAATAGAGTCAAGCCTAGACAGTTCACACCGGGGCAGCTGGTGCTGAAAAATATCTTTCCATATCAAGACAAATCCAAAGGGAAGTTCTCTCCCAACTGGTAGGGTCCGTACATTGTTCACCGGGTACTGACAGGAGGAGCACTTATACTCGCAGAAATGGATGGAGAAGTCTGGCCAAAGCCAATCAATTCAGATGCAGTCAATCGCTACTATATGTAATCTTTATGCTTTCTCAATGATGTAAATTGAACTACGCCCGACCTGATTCCTGTTTAAGAGAGGATACGTAGGCAGCCCTATGGGTTCGGTCACAACTCAATAAAAAATTCATTTTTCCCCGCAATTGGAAATTGGGGTAGAATTTTGAAAAGAACCCTCAAAATTCCGAAGCAAGTCCAGCCGATCGCCGCTGGAGCAACATCCAGAAGCATTCATCCATCAAACTGGGGAAGAATTTTGAGGAGGACGCTCAAAATTCTGTAGCAGGAGAGTTTGCAATGTCCCGAGCCGTGTCACGGTCATCGGTTCACCTCAAAATTATTTTTTAATTATACATTATGCTTTTACAAAATCATGCGTGTTTGTTTTTGAAACAGCTTTGTTTGGATACGCTGCCCCAATAACACAGACGGTATCATCAGTTCAAAGCCGAACAAGTCAAGAAAAGCCAGCGGGGATACGAACTAACCCTCCCCTTTACAAAACTCACAATTTTTCTTTAGATACAGGCACAAATAACAAACACGCAGAGAATTTTCATCACAATTACAAATGCCAAATTTCGATGTCTACACCAAGAACAAACATGTTCAAAATCACAATGCTCGAAACCATCACACCTGTCGTCATCTGCTATCAATATAAATAATGCTCCGTAGTCGCAACGCCTGCAATAATCACAATTCCATAGTCTGTTATCAGCTAAGAAACTATACTGTCATTTGTTATTGTATTTCTTGCATAAGGCTACCATTCTGCCTTCCGAAACTAAACGTTGTCTCCATCTTCATTTGCATCTTTGCATAAGGCTTCCATTCTACCTTCCGAGTTTAAGCTCTACCTCCATCTACATCATGGCATAAGGCTACCATTCTGCCTTCCGAGACTAAACGTTGTCTCCACCTACATTTGCATCATTGCATAAGGCTACCATTCTGCCTTCCAAGGTTAAGCTCTACCTCCATCTACATCTTTGCATAAGGCTACCATTCTGCCTTCCGAGACTAAACGTTGTCTCCCTCTGCATTTGCATCTTTGCATAAGGCTACCATTCTGCCTTCTAAGACTAAGCGTTGCTCCATATGCATTTAAATCATTGCATAAGGCTACCATTCTGCCTTCCGAGACTAAACAGTGTCTCCATATGCATTGCATAAGGCTACCATTCTGCCTTCCGAGGCTAAGCTCTTCCTCCAATTTACCTTTCGAGACTAACCGCTGTCTCAAGCACTATTTACTTCGCTTTCCTTTCGGGCTAAGCTCTGCCCTTTTATTCGCAAGACTAAGCTCTGTCTCGTCAGCATCATTTTATTTCATTTCATGGGCTGAAATATCGTCAACTTATCCAAAGGCATCATCGTTCGGAGGCACCATCTTCATAGCCCGAGAACATCTTGTCATGGCCTGAGGATCTCTCTCAATTTTTCATATCTTTATTCAAAGGCATCATGGTTGGGAGGCACCATCCTCATGGCCCGAGAACATCATTTTCATGGCCTACGAATCCTGCATCAAGCAATTCATAGCCCAGGACGTCATGGTCTGAGGACGCCATCCTTAATCGTCTGAAGACAACATTCATGGTCCAACGGGAATTCGCATTATGTTTTAATTACGCACGATATATGCTTATATTATCTATTTGCAGGAAATACGGCAAGCAACGGCCATCTCGGCAGGATCGGTCCCGCTCCAGTTCTCCTAACAACCCCGTAAGCCGTTTGTGCACCTAACCCTATACTTTGCGTCCGTTCTTGTAAAACTTCATCGGCATACTTCGCCGATGACTCCTGAACTACATATGGCCTGATTCTTGTAAAACCAGGGATATGTAGGCAGCTCAGAAACCATGGCACGGGCTAAATCTTTCCAAACCGTTTCGCTCAGTCAAAATTGGCCATCATATCTTTACCCGACAACTCTTTCATCCTTCCCGGATAAAGAGGGACAGTTGTTGATACCCAATTTTTTTTTAGATTTTTTAATATGCATAAATACCTTCAAAATAGCATATATATGCATATATAAGCATACATAAGGTTTTTATAATTTTTCCCATAATTTTAAGGGTTTAAATGGATTTGTTTTCTCCACTTTTTATTCATAAAATCCGCAAAACTTATTTCCAAAATTATTGTTATGATGATTTATTCATTCACATTCTATACTTACACCAAAATGTAATTAATATAAATTTTATGCATTTTATAATTACATTTGGTATTTTTCAAGCTAAATTGCATATAATTGCAATATTAGCCCATTTTAATATATAATTATGTCTTATACGTGTAAAATTGGCCTCTATATTTTTAGAATGATAATTATACATTTTTAATTATTTTTGCATAGAGAAATTGTTTTCAGAAAACTATTTATTATTTTACTAAAATTAAAATAGGGAAATTGGCTATTTAAATCATAGCCAAATTTTGATTTCAATTGTAGCCCAAATTGAGCCCACTTCTAAATCAAATTCTTACTCAATTACTCGACCCAGATCCTATAAACTCCTACCCAAACCTGGAACCCATTTACCTGGTCTAATCCTAATCGTTGATCTCCCAGATCAACGGTCCAAATAAACCCTTTCCTTTTTAATTCCTAAAGACCCTTAACCCTGATTCATTCCCAAATCCCCGCCTCCTTCAGATGCTCTCGTCTCTTCTCTTCTATGAACCTAACCCTAGCCACCTCAACCGCTGCCTCCCTCTCCGGCCATCTCCGGCGACCACTTTTCAACCCCAAGCCTCCAATGGTTCCCCCCTCACCTTGCTCATCATCTCTGAGGCCTTCAAGGGCCCTGGGCTATGCCGAATTGCGTCTAGGGTTTCTGTTTTGGTTTTTCATAGCTTCTTCGGTGTGATTTTGGGCAAAATCACACCATATTTGTTACGATCCTTGAGGTTTACAACAGGTTCTTCCATTTCTATTTGGGTTTTCCGTTGAAACCCTAACTGTTAATCTCTTAGATCCGTGCTATATTTTTTTACGATTCAAGTATGTTTCTTTCTATGTTCTACACTGATTCTCAAACCTCTCTTTAAAAATCATCGGCTTTAACCCGTTTTACTTTCTTTAAAGTTAGGGTATCTCGGAATTTTCGTTTACACTTGTTTAAATTGACTTTTATTTATGATTAAACCTTTTCCTTGCATATCTCAAATGATTCTATGTTCTTCCTGCTTTTTCAACTCGCCTCTGTTAAAAGTCCTAAGTTTTAGGTCTTCTTTATTTTGGTTCTACGTGTTAGCATGACTACTCGATTCTTATTAAGTTTTTGTGGTTACCATACTTGTGTTTATTGAGTCTTCACCTTACTTTTGTGATTGTATTCATCTAGATATTCATCTCTTGCCTCTTTCCGTCAAATAATGTTGAACTTGCATGTTTGCTATAACTGTTTGTCCTTCTCTATATGTATGTTAAGGTATGGAATCATGGCTCTCTCTTGAATGATTCTTATTGAGAGGATTCTTTTAAAACCCTACTCGTCTGTTTAAATTAATTGATTCCATTACCTTATTTGCTGCAGTACTTTATTTTTACTGAATTATTCCTTAATTGGGGTTTTCTGAATCTAGTCATAATTGACTATCCTATGCTTAATGAACTTTGATTCTTTCCTTATTAGTCGTGTGCTGATTTTCTTTCCTTGTATGCTACTGGTTCTTACCGTTCGAATTAAAATCCCTTAACTTAAGGGAATATTTGCCGTGATTTTCTGATGGATTGATTCTGAATTCCTTAATTACCATTCTACCATGATTCTTACCTTATTTTACTACCCGTTTTCAACTATAAAAACTCTAGTCTTTCACTAACAAAAACACGAACAAAAAAAACATTGTTCGGCTCTCTCTTTTACACACATACATACTCTCTCCTGTTCTCCTTCTGATCACCTGCTATTATCAGTTGGCTGCAAGCCAAGACTGATTATTCTACTTGCCTATTCTTTATTCTGTGTTCGTCATCACCTAACTGGTATGTCCTCAATTTAGTTTAAAGATTCAAAACAATATGTTTTGTTTTGGTATTTCAATTCATCTTATTTCTAATATGCTTTTACTTATGGTTTTGTTGCTCAACTTGCAATTAGTATGTAATTTATGCAAATAGTATGTAATCCACTATGCTCCTAGACCTTTAAGTTCTGCCCCCTTAGTGTGAGCATTGCTTTGGGACCCTTGAGCTCCCTCTGAACTTTGATACACAAAGGCTAGACATTCCACACTGCACTTACACAATTTGGTTATGAAAATCTAGGTGTGAGCACTGACCGGGATCCTTTGAGATCCTTCGGGGACTCTGACACACCTGGATTATATGAAAGGCTGTGAACATCAGTGGCATTGAGAAATTCTGGAGATTTTGGGCCTATCAGTAGGCTCCCTATAGCATAACTCATTCTTCTTCTTATTTCAATTATGTAATTTATGCAAATGGCCTATAATAACTACTTGTAAACTACTCTGGGGATGGATAGTAGAAAGGGAAGGGGTGACTGTGTATGCTTTAGCTATTAAAAGTGTAGAAAATATGTTATTAGGTTTATATTCCTACTTGCGCAATAGAGACCATGCTAAGGACTCGTTTCATGCATTAGAGATCATGTTCCCTAGGACTTATACTTACTGTTTTCAGCATGTCCATCTCACTATCATATCACTTAGAGAATCCTGCTTAAAAATGTGTTAATAACCAGTACTTTGCAATCATGCTTTATGCTGCCATGTACACTTAGAGATCCTGTTTAGGGTAAACAACACTAAAATAAACTGCCACTCTTGCATCTTCTGAAATCATGGTTAATACTGTAATTATTGTGCATTTAGAAATCCTGCTTAGGATTATTTATATGCATCATTCTGCATCCCTATCTGTGCATTAGATATCATATTTTTAGGACTCATTCTCCGCCTAATTACCATGCATGAAAAAGGAAATAAAACTGTTTTACTATATCTCTAAACAACTAGTGATAATTCTGCATTTGATGCAACACCTAAGTACAACATGTTTAGGAAAAATAACTCAAACAGTTTCCTTAATAATCTGGATAATTACTGATCATTGTCCTACACCTAGGCAAGTCTTAGGTAATTAAATTTGTCAAAACTGGAAATATGTCTATTTATGTATGTTGCTTAATTATCAACATGATAAAATCAGTAAGTAAAACTGATTAAGACTTCCTCTCTGAGTTATGCAATAAATTTGTCTTTGTTATTATCATTTAGATACCATGTTTTAGGATCTGAATCAAAAGACCTTAACTGTGTATGAGTCGTGCTGCCTATTTGCATTACTTGTGGAGGTATACTTGTGCCTTTTCTCTGCTTTTCTGTGTTTTCCCACTAATTGCAGTCCTACATGTTCTTATCTGTCGCCTTAGTGTTTTTCCTTCAAACACGAGGGTCTGCCTAGAACACCCCTTATAGGATAGAAGTCCTAAATTCCTCCGGGATTAATAGGAAGGGACAGATAACAGCATGCAATAGAGGTCGAGACAAACACTCGATTAGTTACTTTCACGGGATGGGAAAGGGTAGAATATGGATATGATGACTGGTGCGCTAATACCACGTGTAGCCCCTCTTTAAGGAGTGATTACCGGGTATTGTACTGATGTGATCCATATTGTTATAAACCTAGGATACCCTTTACATGTTTAGATTGTAATCCTTTCAAAATCTAACCTTCTTTACTATTGCCTCAAACATCTGCATGCTTAAGACTTAAATCCCCTCTTATTTGAACCTTTATTTTTTTGTTTGCTAAGGTGTACAAATTGACAAAAGTTGTTTGGGGGGGTGCCTAACACCTTCCCTTTAGGATAATTTCAATCCCCTTTGGTGTCCTAACATACCTTTAAAAATAATTAGGTGGCGACTCTCAAAAACACAAACCCCTTTCCCAAAAGGAAAGAGTTGTCCCAACCGAATGTCATAAAACCCGATCTCCACGAGGAAAGAGGGGGCGCGACACCGATCCTTCAGACTCTACCAAGTTCGTTCTTGAATTGTGAGACCTAAGCAACCTAGTTCTCTGATACCAACTTGTCACGACCCAAATTCCCAACCTTAGGGATAGTGATGGCGCCTAACACCACACTTGCTAGGCAAGCCAATGTTAGAGTTTGATTACCTATTTTTCTTTGATTATCCAATTAAACATAATAAAATTAATTTAAAGAAACCTTAATCTAATGGTTTTCAAAAAATAACTCCAAGTATAAAATAATAAGAAAATAAATAGACCGAGCCACGAACTAATGTTATAAATAACTCTAAGACTACCCCAGGGTCTGGTGTCATAATTCACGAACTACTAAATAATACTACAATCAATGGGCTGAAGGAAATAATATAACTGTTTTAGGAAAATTATAAAACAATCTCTACGAACTAAGAGAAGACTCTCGGGATCTGCGAACGCCGGCAGATATACCTCGTGTCTCCGGATAATGAATAGCGTCTACTAAAAATCTCTACTGCTGGCCGGTACCTGGATCTGCACAAAAGAGTGCAGAGTGTTGTATCAGTACAACCGACCCCATGTACTGAGTAAGTGCCGAGCCTAATCCCGATGAAGTAGTGACGAGGCTAAGGCAGCGCAATTATAACTTAACCTGCGACAATATATGTATATAATAAAGTATTAAAATAATTCTACGCAAACAAAAAAATATAACTTTAACAATAAATAAATAAAATAACTCAGCCACCTATTCCAGTCCTCGACTGTCACCAAAATTTCACACAACTTTCCAAGTTTCCAAATCTTTGTAATTAAAATCAGTAAAACATAAATATTCTCCCTCATCACTGTCTTGTTAATGCATACAACCCGATCCCACCTGTCCAACTTTATCACTATCATTTATTTCCTCTGTCCATCCTTATCACTATCATTTATTTTCCCTGTCCACCCTTATCACTATCATTTATTTCCCCTGTCCACCCTTCTCACTATCATTTATTTTCCCTGTCCACCCTTATCACTATCATTTATTTCCCCTGTCCACCCTTCTCACTATCATTTATTTTCCCTGTCCACCCTTATCAGTATCATTTATTTCCATTGTCCGCCCTTATCACTATCATTTATTTTCCCTACCCGCCCTTATCACTATCATATTGTCCACCCTTAACACTATCAATTGATTTATTTATCAAAAAACTTTTACAATTCAGGCCAAGCCTTTCACAACACGTTTATCTCAACAATTGTAAACAGAAAACTGTACTTCTCATAAACTCATCAATATTATCACAAAAATGGAACCAGCAGGAATGCATATATATATATATATATCGTAAAACAATGTCAACCCACTCAACCTTTATGTAGACGTAAACATTGTAGCAAAGATGAGACTAGCTTTACTATAATTACATATCCATGTACAAACATGGCCAATTATAAGACAATATGCAACCATAATCTCCAGCGAACTACAAAATGCATGTAACAAATGTGAAAACATGAATGACTATTTGCTTTATAAGTATATCAAGAATATGGACTCTGGAATCAGTACGGCTCTTTCAATTCACAACAACTTGTCTCAAGCATCCCATTTTAAGATCCTAAATTACTCAACGGAATCAAGCACAATCTTAAGCTAACCAGATTATGGTAGACTAAGGGAAGCATATATACTCAGTGCATACCTAGTAGCATTTCCCTCTTTTTACGTGAAGAACTCTCTATAAACCAAGGAATACACTAATACTTTTCCAAAAATAATTGCAACCAGACTTAACAACAAATTAAAAAGTCAATTAATCATAAAAATAACAATGGACATGAAACAATAGTAACCCCCACAATTAAATTAGAAACGGGGAGGGGATCCTGTAAGCAGACAATTTGGTGGTGCATAGATACTCGTCACCTCACCTATACACCACTCACATGCAGTTTCACATAACAATTTAGTTGGGGATTCCTATTCCCTCAAGTCAATGTTAAACCAAGCACTTACCTCAATTTCGCAGGCCACTCACTGTTCAATTATCTTTTCCTCTTGAATTCACCTCCAATACACTACTATAATTAACTTAATATCATTAATTAATGCTAAAGGAACTAACTTTACTGAAAATTATAATTTTTCCTACGTTTTCTCAAAAAAAGTTAAAACCTGACCCGGGTCCGCTTGGTCCAAACTCAAGGTCCGGACCAAATTATGTTTACCCATTCACCCACGAGACCAAACATACAATTAGTTTCGAAATCCGACCTCAATTCGAGGTAAAGATTCGATTTTTACAAAATTCCTAATTCTACCCAAACCCTCAATTTTTACCATGAAAATTCTTAGTTTTTGATTTAAAAGTGATGAAAAATATTAGGTAATTGAAATATAACCAAAGACGAGTAGAGAACACTTACCCCAATTCCTATGGTGAAAATCACCCAAATCTGAGCTCCCCAACTCAAAATATGATTGAATGAACAAACCCTGGTTTTATATATTTTTTTGCCAGCTATTCTGCCACGTTTCTTGTACCAAACGATCCTGAAACTCGATTTTTATGTCTCCAATGCATTCCTTGTGAAATTCTTGTCAAGTTAGACTTTTGAATCTCTCAATTTGACCTTATAATGAATGAGATATGTAAGTTTTAATATTTGCAAATAGTGCAGGTTTTTAAATAAGCCGTCAGTGGCAATTTCGTAATTAATCTAAAAAAAATCTGGCAACTTAATTCTTAGTAAAATGACCATAAAATTCTCATCCGATGTCCAAATTCGACGATTTTTTTTGCTACATGTCCGTAATTACGATACGGATCTAATGCTTCAATCAAAACAGACACCATAGTTCATTTACTCAATATGATATCATTTATGCTTGAAGAAACGGCATCGAAACATAAGAAAAACGAGCGCAACACAACCCAAACCTATTCGAAACTCACCCGAGCCCTCGGGGCTCTAAATAAAACATGCACGCAAGTTTAAAAATATCATACGGACTTACTCGTGCGATCAAATCATGAAAATAACATGTACAACTATGAATTAAACCTCAAAACTCATCATTTTACTCAAGAACACTTCAATTTCACTATTTCTCAACTGGACATCCGAATCACGTCAAATAAACTCTGATTCTCACCAAACTTCACGGTTAGTATTCAAATACTATAACAAATCTGTACCGGGCTCCCGAACCAAAATACGAGCCCGATACTAATGGTTTCAAACATTAATTCTTTTCTTTATTTAATTAATAATTCAGCAAAATAATTTCTTTCAAAAATTTATTTCTAAGGCTTGGGACCTCGGAATTCATTTCTTGGCATAATCCAGAGTCCCATATTTTACTGCGGACCTTTTCGGATCGTCGGAACATAGATCCGGGTCCATTTACTAAAAATGTTGACTCAAGTCAACTAAAACCAAATTTTAATTCTAAAATTATTATTTCTTATATTTTCACATAAAAGCTTTTCGGTTTCACGTCTGGACTGTGCACGCAAATCAAGGTAATTAAAATTAGTCTTTTATGGCTAATAAGCCTAGAACGAAGTCTTAATTCATAAAATGACCCCTTGGGTCATCACAAAGTCATCCCCTAAATGTTAAAATCCAAAGAAAAAAGAAGCTTCCAAGAAGGGTATTAGGTAGTAGAAGTAACTCAGATAAAAAAAAGATTCATTTACAGATGAGTTCAAGATTAAAAAAGATATGCATAGAGATATGGAATGTCAGATAAGGCAAGATATGACTACCCTTTAATCTTCTCTCCGATCTCTCCTTCCTCTTCAGTGGGTCAAGTGATTATGATTCAGGCGTGGAGGACATTGTTCATGGATACAAGTAGATAGTTGGCCTTAAAGGTATGTTAACGCTAATCCTTCTTTCTTTTGGCATGATTTAAGTAACGATAGTAAACGTAATGTTATTCCATAAGTGATTTTACTCTTAGCAGTTAAGGATGTCTATGTTATTGATTCCAGTAAAGTAATTCTAAGTATGTTCCTAAGTCCCTATTGAGGTAAATGATAGATATGTTAATGTTTTTAATATAGTGATAAAGCATCTTCATGCATTTACCACCATGCTACGGCAGGTCGAGCAGTTACCACCGATTGGGCAGTTATATATCATAATTGACCATTGGTTGGGCAGTTATGCATATCATTTACCACCGAGCTACGGCCGATTGGGCAGTTATGCAGTTACCACCAAGCTACGGCCGGTCGGGTAATTACCACTGATCAGTTAGGCAGTCATGCACCATATGGATAATAGTCTCAAAGAGAAGCATTATATATATATATATAAGTATAATGAGTAAGCATATATGGTAGCACTTTAGAGATTCAGGTTGATTTTTATATGTCTTTAATTAATGTTGAATTATGGACAATAGTCTCAAAGAGAAGCATTATATATATAAGTATAATGAGTACGCATATAAGGTGGCACTTTAGAGATTCAGGTTAATTTTTATATGTCTTTAATTAATGTTGAATTATGGTTATGTTTCAGTTCTGCCTTACATACTCTATACATTATTCGTACTGAAGTCCTTTTGTTGGGGACGCTGCATTCATGCCTGCAGGTATAGATAATCAATTTGACGAGCCCTCATAGTAGACGAGATTGGCATTCAGTGAAGGATCAATAAGACTCCACCTTATTTGGAGTGCAGTCGAGTCTATGAATCATCGTGTCACAATTTTGCTACAGACTTATGGGCAGGCCGGTACCCTGTCCCATTTGATGTCAAATAATCTTAGAGACTTTGTAGACATAAGTTCATTTTGTACAGTATGTCAGAGGCCTTGATGGACCATATGCACTAATGCTTTAAGAAAAATGGTTCAGCGATACAATGTTTCCCACTTACAGTTGTACATTATGAGTTGTGGCCATGTTGGCCCATGATAGTTAGAAAAACAAGATGAGTTCCGGAGTGGTTCCCTCGAGCCAGTTAGGCATCGGGTGCCAGCAACCCCTCCCCAAGTTTGGGATGTGACAAAGTGGTATCAGAGAAGGTCGTGTCCTAGGGGGTCTACAAAGTCGTGCCTGGTAGAGTCTCACTTATGGGTGTATTGCGCGCCACATTTATAATTGAGAGGCTATAGGGAATTTAGGAAATGTTACCCTTCTTCTGTTTCCAGATCGTGCCATAGAGCTAAGTCGTAAGAAGCCAGTATAAAATTTTCACCGAATTTTGTATGCACTAGAGGTGCTATCACAATAGAGCTTTAAGACGTAGTTGTAATTTCTATTTATGTGGAAGGGAAGCTATGAAAGAAACAGAAGATACGATACAAGATTGAAAGGTAAGTACGGTAAATATGAAGAAGATATGATATACTCAAGTACGAAATCTTGTGAATAGTCCAGAGTTCCGATAGAAGTTTGGTTTTAGTTTAGTATACAGAGGAGACCCTAGCGAGAGTTTTGAAAATATCAAAGAGTTAACATTCGAGGATGAATGTTTCTAAAGAGGGGAAGGATGTTTCATCCCGTACCTTAGCATTAGGATGTGTCGTAGTAAATCCATATGAGTTCGAAAGGATTATGTCTATTAGGAGGTTATACAGAGTTTAAGACATTATTATTATAAAACCCTGTAAGTATACGACGTTGATACCGTTAGTGTCACGACCCGATTTCCCCTCCGAAGGCGTCGTGACGGCACCTAGTCTCTACGACTAGGTAAGCCTAATTGCGGAAACACATATTAAACAAAAGCAATAAGAATAAATACGAAATAAGTGAGTCTACAATGAAACATTGCCATTTGACGCATACAAAATACAACTTTCCCAAAACCCGAAATATCACTTTAGTCACAAGATCTGTCTCAAAATGGCTCTATACAACATAAGAAAACTTAAATGAAATCTATCTAAGTCTGGAGTGGAAGGTGACTCGAAGGACTCTGCGGATGCGGCAGAATTACCTTTCGATCTCCTAGAAGCTGCTGCTCGGACCCCTAGCCATGAAACTGAGCGTTCGTACCTGGATCTGCCCACGAAAAACATGTGCAAGAAAGGGCATGAGTACACCACAATTTGGTACCCAGTAAGTGCCAAGCCTAACCCCAGTCGAGTAGTGACGAGGTCAGGTTAAGGCTCTACTGAATTTTTATAGTAAAACAGTATAAAAATATGAACAGAGAGATATAATAAGCTAAGGCAAATCAGTAGGAACAATGAGCTAAAACAAAATAATAATACGAAGCCCTCGGCTCAGCACAATATATATCACAGTAACAAGTATGCAATGCAATATAGGGGGAAAGCTCCTGGAATCTCGTCTGTAGTCCCAATTAAAATATGCAATGCAGTACAGGGGGAAAGCTCCCGGAATCTTGTCTGTAGTCCCAATTTAAATATGCTACAATACGGGGGGAAATCTCCCGGAATCTCGTCCGTAGTCCCAATTTAAATATGCAATGCAGTATTGGGGGAAAGCTCCCAGAATCTCGTCCGTAGTCCCAATTCAAATATGCAATACAATACAAATACCGACTATAATTTTTTTTATTTAAAACAGTTCGGGAAAAATCACAGGAAAAAATATGGATAAAACTACGTAAAACATGGTACACATAGTAATAACTAGGGAGAAATTCAAGTAAAATAGGTAGGCATGCTATTTCCTAATCTAAACTACATAGTCAATACATGAATCGGTGAAATAAGAGTGAAATGCTTTAAGTCATGGAGGGAAAAAGGGAGTTTTAGCAATACGTACTTGTCACCTCATGTACACGGCACTCAAACAACATATACCAGTATTAAAATAGCCTAAGGGAAGTCCCCAACACAGAGTTAGGCGAGCCACTTACCTCGACTGCGCTACTCAACTAAAAACCATGCTCTAGCCACGAGTATCCGACTCCGAATGACCCAAATCTATTCAATTCGATTGTATAATGTAAATATCAGTTTAAGGAATCAAAATAGCTAATAAGTTTGAAGCTAATACGCAAAATTAGAAAAATTGCCCAAAAAGTCCCACGGGCCCACATCTCGGAATCGAGTGAAAGTTACATATTTTAGAAGATTTATTCACTCACGAACTCACAAAAACAAGAATCATCGAAAACCGACGACAAAATCCTATTAAATTCTCGGATTTCCTAATTGGGGAAACTTCTTCCCATTTGCATGATTTTTCACCTAAATCCCTTGATTGCATGGAAGAAATTGCTATAAATTAATTATATACAAAGGGAATAGGGTTAGGAATTGTTACCTATGAAGCTTTTCCTCAAAAGTCACTCCAAATCGCCTACACCCGAGCTCCAAATGATTTTTAGAAGTTATGAAATTCAAGCCCTAGAATTCGATATAAACTGCCCAGCGATTTTCACACCTGCGCCCCTTGGACAGCACCTGCGAAAATTCCATTGCAGGTGCGAAAACCCACTAAAAGGCCTGGGGCCGCACCTGCGGTCAATTGGCCGCATCTGCGGCTCCGCACCTGCGAGACCCTCTTTCTCACCTACGTGTTCGCACATGTGGAAAGTCCATCGCAGGTGCGAGACACCAGAACTAGAAATGGTTCAACTGTTTTCCAAGATCCAAAATCACCCGTTGAGCATCTGAAACATCCCCTAGGCCCCCGGTATCTCAACCAAACTTACCAACCAGTTCTAATACCTTATCCAAACTTAGTCGAGCCTCCAAAACACATCACATAACACCGAAATCACCAATTATACATGGATTCAAGCCTAAGAACTTATGAAATTTCTAAAATTACAACCAATGCCGAAACACATCAAAACTAGTCCGAATGACATCAAATTTTACACACAGGTCACAAATGATACAGCGGAACTACAACCACTCTCAGAGTTTCATTCCGAGGCAGATATCAAAATTTCACGTATCGGCCGAAATCACCGAAATTCTAACCTTCGCCATTTCAAGCCTGAATCTACTACAGACCTCGAAAACACATTCCGGACACGCTTCTAACTCTGAAATCACCCAACGGAGCTAACCGGGTCGACGGAATCCCATTCTGAACCCGTCTTCCCACAGTTCCAACTACGGTCCGATTTCTAAAGCTTAAACTCACATATAAGGACTATGTGACCAAAAACTCTTTGAATTTCACCACTCAATGTTCCAACAAGTCCCAAAAGCAGAAATAGACATGGGGAAAGTAGTTATTAGGGGATCGGGGTGCTAACTCCCAAAACGACCTACTGGCTCCTCAGCATATGATAAATCCTTGTCCAACTGGACTGAACTGAAATCTAAAACATGATTCGGGTCACCGTGATACTTTCAGAACACGGAGACGTGGAATACCGGATTAACTCCTGCTAGGTTGGGAGGCAGGGCTAGCTCATAAGCAACCTCCCCAACACGTCATAACACCTCAAAAGGGCCAATAAATCTCGGACTCAGCTTACCCTTCTTCCCGAACCTCATGACGCCCTTCATAGGCGATACCCAAAGCAAAACCTGATCACCAACCATAAATGCCAAATCACGAACCTTCCGGTCCGCATAACTCTTCTGCCTGGACTGAGCTGCGTGAAGTCTCTCCTGAATCACCTTCACATTGTCCAGGGCGTCCTGGACCAAATCTGTACCCAACAATCGGGCCTCCCCCGGCTCAAACTATCCCACTGGGGATCGGCACCGTATACCATACAAAGCCTCATACGGCGCCATCTGAATGCTGGACTGATAGCTGTTATTATAAGCAAACTCTGCAAGTGGAAAGTATCGGTCCCGTGACCCTCCAAACTCCATCACACAGGCACGGAGCATATCCTCAAGAATCCGAATCATGCGCTCGGACTGCCCGTCTGTCTGAGGGTGAAAGGCTATACTCAACTCTACCCTGGTGCCTAGATCCTGCTGAATGGCTCTCCAGAACCGTGAAGTGAATTGTGTACCTTTGTCTGAAATGACAGATACTAGAATACCGTGGAGGCGAACAATCTCCCTGGTATAAATCTCTGCCAACCTCTTGGAATATTATGTAGTCAACACAGGAATAAGATGTGCTGACTTAGTCAGCTGATCCACAATCACCCAAATAACATCGAACTTCTTCAAAGTACGAGGAAGTCCAACCACGAAGTCCATGGTGATTCGCTCCCACGTCCACTCTGGAAGCTCAATCTGCTGAAGTAACCCTCCCGGTCTCTGATGCTCATATTTGACTTGCTGACAGTTGAGACACTTGGACACAAACTCCACTATATCCTTCTTCATCCTTCTCCACAAATAGTGTTGTCTCAGATCCTGGTACATCTTCGCGGTACCCGGATGAATGGAATACCGCGAGCTATGGGCCTCTTCAAGAATCAACTCCCAAAGCCCATCCACATTGGGCACACAGATCCGATCCTGCATCCTCATCACACCGTCATCTTCTATAGTCACATCCCTGGGGTACCTTGCCAAACCCTGTCCTGAAGAACTAGAAGGTGTGGATCATCATACTGGAGCTCTCAAATGCGGTCATAAAGAGAAGACCGTGCCACCACACAAGCTGAAACCCGACAAGTCTCCGAAAGATTCAACCTCACGAACTGACTGGCAAAGGACTGAATATCTAAGGTTAAGGCCTCTCAACTGCCGGAAGATATGCCAAACTCTCCGCCTGGCGACTCAAGGCGTCAGCCACCACGTTGGCCTTCCCCAGGTTGTATAATATAGTGAGGTCATAGTCCTTTAGCAACTCCAAACATCTCCGCTGGCGCAAATTGAGGTCATTCTGATTGAATATGTGCTGCAAACTCCGGTGATCGGTGAAAATCTCACAGGGAACACCGTATAAATAATGATGTCTTATCTTCAGGGCGTGAACAATCGCTTCTAACTCGAGATCATGAACTGGATAGTTCTTCTCATGCACCTTCAACTGTCTGAATGCGTAGGAAATCACCCTACCATCGTACATCAACACCACTCCGAGTCCAATCCTCGAAGCATCATAATAGACGGTATAGGACCCTGAACCCGTAGGCAATACCAACACTGGAGCTGAAGTCAGGGCTGTCTTGAGCTTCTAAAAGATCCCCTCACACTCCTCAGTCCACCTGAACGGAGTACCCTTTTGAGTCAACCTGGTCATCGGTGCTGTAATGGATGAAAAACCCTCCACAAAACGGCGATAGTACCCATCTAAACCAAGAAAACTGTGGATCTCCATAGCTGATGACGGTCTAGGCCAACTCTGCACCGCCTCCGCCTTCTTCGGATCTACCTTGATCCCATCCCAAGACACTATGTGGCCCAAGAATGCCACTGAGTCAAGCCAGAACTCACATTTAGAGAATTTAGCATACAATCTCTTCTCCCTCAAAGTCTGAAACACAGTCCTCAAATGCTGCTCATGATCTTCCCGTGATCGGGAATACACCAAGATGTCGTCTATAAACACAATGAAGAAGGAATCAAGATAAGGCCAGAACACACTGTGCATAAAAGCTGCTGGGGCATTAGTCAGCCCAAATGATATAACAAGAAACTCATAGTGGCCATATCTGGTCCTGAAGGCAGTCTTCGGAGTATCCGGCTTCCGAATCTTCAACTGATGATAGCCAGAACGCAAGCCAATCTTGGAGAATACCTTGGAACCATGTAGCTGGTCAAATAAATCATCAATGCGAGGCAAAGGATACTTGTTCTTCACGGTGACCTTGTTCAACTGCTTATAATCAATACACATATGCATAGAACCATCATTTTTCTTCACAAATAATACTGGAGCACCCCAAGGTGATACACTAGGTCTGATGAAACCCTTATCAAGTAACTCCTATAACTGCTCCTTCAACTCTTTCAAATCAGGAGGAGCCATACGGTAAGGAGGGATAGAAATGGGCTGAGTGCCCGGCAACAAATTAATGCTGAAATCAATATCTCTGTTGGGAGGCATACCCGGAAGATCAGCTGGGAGTACATCAGGAAAGTCCCTCACTACTGGAACTGACTCAACTGGAGGAGTATCAACACTGTCATCTCTCACATACGCCAAGTACGAAACACACCCCTTCTCAACCATCCGCTGAGCCTTAAGAAATGAAATGACCCTACGGGGACTATACTCTAAGGTACCTCTCCACTCTAATCTCAGCAACCGTGGCATAGCTAGCGTCACGGTTTTAGCGTGACAATCAAGAATAGCATAATGGGGCGAAAACGAGTCCATGTCCAAGATAACATCGAAATCTACCATGCTGAGTAATAATAAATCATCCCTAGTCTCAAAAAACCTAAGAGAAATCAAACACGGCTGATATACGCGATCCACAACTAGAGAGTCTCCTACGGGAGTAGATACATAGACAGGGGAACTTAAAGAATCTCGAGATATCTCCAAATGTGGAGAAAAATAAGAGGACACATATGAATACGTAGAGCCTGGATCAAATAATATTGATGCATCCCTATGGCAGACAGGGACAATACCTGTGATAACTGAGTTTGAAGCAACAACCTCGGAACGGGCTGGAAGGGCATAGTATCTGGCCTGGCCTCCGCCTCTAGGGAGACCTCTACCTCCCCGACCCCCACCTCGAGCTGGCTGAGGAGGTGGAGTGGCACCTGGGGCTGGAAGAATAGCCGAAGGACCCGGCGGAGCACATGGAGGCTGATAAGACTGAGGAGGTGCACCCCTCCTGGCCCTGGGAAATCTCTAATCAAGTGACGAGTGTCACCACACTCAAAACAACCCCTCGGAGGACGCTGCGGTTGAGACTGAATAGGAACTGGCCTGCTGGGCTGGCCGGAAATAGCACCTCGAACTGGAGGCATGTTGGATAATGGCGGTGCATAATAGAACTCCTGAGGTCTAGGAGGAGCTGGCATACCACTGGCTGCTGGAAGGGCTGAATGAACAGTGCGAACCACAAAGCCCCTACCGTGACGTGCTACTGGGGCACGAGCTCCTAAAAATGGCCAGTCTCTTGAGACCTATTGGCCTCCCCCTCCTCTCTGTCCTGGGCGAACATGCCCTCTACTCTCCTGGAAATACTCACTGCCTGCTGGTAAGTGATATCCATCTCCAACTCTCTGGCCATACTGGTCCGAATACTAGGATGGAGTCCCTCAATGAAGCAGCAAACCCGCTCTCTGACTGTGGCAACCAAGGATGGTGCATGCCGAGCTAACTCACTGAAACGGACTGCATATTCCGACACAGTCATAGTACCCTGGCGCAACTGCTTGAACTCCACACGCCAAGTATCCCTGAAGCTCTGAGGGACACACTTTCACAAAAACATCTCTGAAAACTGAGTCCAAGTGAGTGAGGCTGCCTCGTCCGGACTACTCAGCTCATTGGCCCACTACCACTGATATGCCGCTCCCCTCAGTTGGAAAGTGGTGAAAGAAACCCCATTGGTCTCCACAATTCCCATAGTGCGGAGAATACGATGACACTCCTCAAGAAATCCCAGAGCGTCATCTGAAGCTAGTCCGCTGAAAGTAGGTGGGTGGTACTTTTTGTACCTATCAAGTCTGAGCTGCTCGGCCTCAGAAGTCGTTGCCCTAGCATCATGTTGAACTGGAGCTGCTGGGGGCATAGGAATATACTCTGGGACCTGATCAATCTGGCCCCTCTGCTCAGGAGTGCGGGCTGCGGGAGTCTGTGCCCCTCCCCCGGCCTGAGATGTAGCGGGAGCTATCAGAAATAGTCCAGCCTGCGCTAGAGTACTGAACATGCTCATGAACTGAGCGAAAGTCTCCTGCAAGGCTGGAGAAGCAATAGGGATCTCATGTGCCGTCTCTCTAGTTGGGGATGCCATAGGCTCCTCCGTCGCTGGTTTCGCCGGTTCTCGGGCTACACCGCACGTTCGTCCTCTACCCCGGCCCCGGCCTCTGGCGGCTCTGGCAGGGGGCTCGGGTGCCTGGTCGTTGGCCCTCCCAGTACGGGTCCTCACCATCTGAGGGAAAGAATAGAATAGAATTTTAGAATTTTTGATGTCAATTACTCGAACGAAAAAGGAAATTAAAGAAATAAGATTGTTCCTAACAGTTACATAACCTCCCGAAGATAGATACAGACGTCTCCGCACCGATCCACAAGACTCTAATAAATCGGCTTGGGACTTGTGACTCCTATGAACCTAGATGCTATGATACCAACTTGTCACAACCCGATTTCCCCTCCGAAGGCGTCGTGACGGCACGTAGTCTCTACGACTAGGTAAGCCTAATTGTGCAAACACATATTAAATAAAATCAATAAAAATAAAGACGAAATAAGTGAGTCTACAATGAAACATCGCCACTTGGCGCATACAAAATACAACTTTCCCAAAACCCAGAATATCACTTTAGTCACAAGCTCTGTCTCAAAATAGCTCTATACAACGTAAGGAAATTTACATGAAAATCTATCTAAGTCTGGAGTGGAATGTGACTCGAAGGACTCTACGGACGCGGCAGAATTACCTTTCGGTCTCCTAGAAGCTGCTGCTCGGACCCCTAGCCACGAAACTGAGCGCTGGAACCTGGATCTCCACACGAAAAATATGTGCAGGAAGGGCATGAGTGCACCACAATTTGGTACCCAGTAAGTGCCAAGCCTAACCCCAGTCGAGTAGTGACGAGTTCAAGTTAAGGCTCTACTGGATTTTTATAGTAAAACAGTATAAAAATATGAATAGAGAGATATAATAAGCTAAGTAAAATCAGTAGGAACAATGAGCTAAAAGAAAATAATAACAGGGAGCCCTCGGCTCAGCACAACATATATCACAGTAACAAGTATGCAATGCAGTACAGTGGAAAAGCTTCCGGAATCTCGTATGTAGTCCCAATTTAAATATGCAATGCAGTACAGGGGGAAAGCTCCCGAAATCTCGTCCGTAGTCCCAATTTAAATATGCAATGTAGTACAAATACCGAATACAATTTTTTCATTTAAAACAATTCAGGAAAAAGCACAGGTAAAAATATGAATAAAACTACCTAAAACATGGTACACATAGTAATAACTAGGGAGAAATTCAAGTAAAACAAGTAGGCATTCTATTTCCTAATCTAAACTTCATAGTCGATCGATGAATCAGTGAAATAGGTGAAATGATTTAAGTCATGGAGGGAAAAACAGAGTTTTAGCAACAATGGCACGTGTACGTACTCGTCACTTCACGCACACGCCGCCCAAACAAGATAGAGCAGTATTAAAATAGCCTAGGGGAAGTCCCCAACACAGAGTTAGGCAAGACACTTACCTCGACTGCGCTACTCAACTCAAAATCACGCTCTTTCCACGAGTATCCGACTCCGAATGTCCCAAATCTATTCAATCCGATTGCATAATGTAAATATCACTTTAAGGAATCAAAATAGCTAATAAGCTCGAAGCTAATACGCGAAATTAGAAAAATCGCCCAAAAGGTCCCCCGGGCCCACGTCTCGGAATCGAGTGAAAGTTAAAAATTTTAAAACACCCATTCACTCACGAACTCACTCGAACAATAATCATCGAAAACCGACGATAAAATCCTATTAAATTCTCGAATTTCTTAATTGGGGAAACTTCTTCCCATTTGCATGATTTTTCACCTAAATCCCTTGATTGCATGGAAGAAATTGCTATAAATTAATGATATACAAAGGGAATAGGGTTAGGAATTTTTACCTATGAAGCTTTTCCTCAAAACTCACTCAAAATCGCCTACACCCGAGCTCCAAATGATTTTTTGAAGTTATGAAATTCAAGCCCTCGAATTTGATATAAACTGCCCAGCGATTTCCGCACCTGCGCCCCTTGGACCGCACATGTGGTCCCGCACCTGCGGAAATTCCATCGCAGGTGCGAAAACCCACTAAAAGTCCTGGGGCCGCACCTGCGGTCAATTGGTCGCATCTGCGGCTCCGCACCTGCGGAATCTCAACCGCACCTCCGAGATTGGTTGACTTGACCAAGTCCGCACCTGCGAGCCCCTCTTCCGCACCTGCGGAAAGTCCATCGCAGGTGCGAGACACCAGAACCAGAAATGGTTCAGCTGTTTTCCAAGATCCAAAATCACCCGTTGAGCATCCGAAACATCCCCGAGGCCCCCGGGACCTCAACCAAACTTACCAACCAGTCCTAATACGTTATCCAAACTTAGTCAAGCCTCCAAAACACATCACATAACACCCAAAATCACTAATTATACATAGATTCAAGCCTAAGAACTTATGAAATTTTCAAAATCTACAACTGATGCTGAAACACATCAATACTAGTCCGAATGACCTCAAATTTTACACACAGTTCATAAATGATACAACGGACCTACAGCCACTCTCGGAATTCCGTTCCGAGCCCGATATCAAAATTTCACCTATCGGCCGAAATCGCCGAAATTCTAACATTCGCCATTTCAAGCCTAAATCTACTACAGACCTCGAAAACACATTCCGGACACGCTCCTACCTCCGAAATCACCCAACGGAGCCAACGGGGTCGACGGAATCCCATTCCGGACCCGTCTTCCCACAGTTCCAACTACGATCCGATTTCTAATGCTTAAACTCACATATAAGGACTATGTGTCCAAAACTCTCCGAATTTCACCACTCAATGTTCCAACAAGTCTCAAAAACGGAAATAGACATGGGGAAAGCAGTTATTAGAGGATCGGGGCGCTAACTCTCAAAACGACCTAACGGGTCGTTACAGTTAGATATTATGTGGTATTTTCTTTTAAGTGGAGTATTTTAGTAAAAGTTTTATAAGCATAATTTTAGATAGTTACCATTATTACTAATTTCGGATATGATAAATTATACACATAATATGAGAAAGTTTATGAGATTTTCTTTATTGTAAAGATATGAATTATTTTTTTCACAAGAAAAGAAGGTTATTTTTTTACCATTTTAAGAATTAAACGTGCGAAAATATATGCATTTTTACTTATATATTTTAATAAAATAATAGTTTATATATTGATTTTATATGGTTTCACATGACCATGATAGTAAGGTATATAAAGTGTGTTAAAAGTGAGTAGCATTTTAAGTAATTTGAGATAATTCTTAATTAGATGGATAATTAATTAATTATTGATTTAATGGGATATGAACAAGTTAATTAAGAATTAGTGGTGATTAATTAAGGCTTTAGATAAGCCATAAGGTGGCAGATTTTTCTTTAGAAAAATTGTGACTTATGTATTTATTAGAATAG
>MDKI01022041.1:0-11038 GCA_005239505.1 Nicotiana paniculata | reverse complement strand
TTTCGAGTGTTGTCTAATAAGAAGAACCTGGTTCTTCTTGGTGTGCTACTTACTACTATTTGCAGAATATTAAAGCAGTAAAGTAAACACACATATATTTTACGTGGAAAACACGTGGCTCAAAAAGTGAAAAAACCACGACCTACTCCTTAGTAGGATTTGCTCAACTCTTCACTAAAACTCTGATCCAAACGGACTTACAAAATAAACTCTTTTGTAATCCTAAGGATTAACTCTAACCCTTTGTCGTAACTAGCCCCTAGCTAATTTCTACACACCTCAAGTTAACTCTAACTTGATCAATACGTACCTATTACAATTGCTTCTATGAAAGCTGAAAATATACAATATTAAAGCTCCTACTACAATCAACTAGACTCAATAATTAATCAGAAGAAGCTGGTTCTTCTAGTTGAACTGTAGCCTTTGAATCGCACAGTAATTCTGCTTGCAAAATATCTGGGAATTTTGCTTTCAAATCTTGATTCACTTCTGCACTTGTGCGTCTTTTTTCCAGCAGAAATACATCAAGTATTTATAGAGTCAGTCGTTGAGATTTTCTTCCAATTCCAGTTCAACTCTACCTGGGAGAACACGTTCTTATCAAACTCAACTTCCTTCCTTCATTTCTGTCCTTGTTGAATTCGACTTCTATTCTTTCATCAACTTGCAACCTTTTCGCATTAGAAGATACTCTTCTTGTTCATTGATACTTCACAATCACATTCATTTCCTATGCATATAAGGTTTGTGTGCCAACTCGTCAAGTCAAGTATGTGTGCTCTGATGGACCTGGTTCAACTGGCCAGCTTTTTGTCAATCTTCAAAACTATGTAGTGACATGGGTCAACACTCCACTTTTATCCGCTCACAATTTTTGTGCTTCTCCTTTAGAAATAGTTTACGCCCTAGAGAATCTCGACCCCAAGGTGAAATGTCCACAAAAAATGAAATCCGACCCAAACTCTAGAAAATCGAATGCCCTCTGCGAGTTCCATCAGGAACGGGGCCACAAGACCGAGGATTGCATAGCCCTAAGGCAAGAGGTAGTGAACATTCTCCACCAAGGAAATTTAAGGGAGCTAATGAGCGACCAAGGAAGATCCAATTTCGGCCGTGGATGAGAAAAACATCAAGGCCCCCCAAATCCACCCTCCCTTGCCCGCACCATCCAAATGATCATCGGTGGAGGTGACGAAGCAACAATCAACCATGTGAAGTTCACCGCCACCCACAAATTGAAGCGGTCGATCACCCATGAAAAGTATGATGACCTCGAAGAAAGTATCATCTTCGATAAGTCAGATACCCACGGTTTGACCTTTCCTTACTAATTTCAGATACCGATGTAAAAAGAATCATGGTAGACGAAGGGAGAGGCGCGTGTATTATCCACCCCAGAGTTATCACACAAATGAGACTTGAGGATAAGATAGTACCACGCTAGATAACACTAACGGCTTTTAACAATGCAGTTGAAAGGGCTTCCGGAGAGATAACACTGCCCGTTATGGCCGGGGGCGTCACCCTGGAAACAAAATCCCATGTTATGAATCAAGACACAGTCTATAGCACCATTATAGGGCGACCATGGATACATTCCATGAGGGCCATCCTGTCCAGCTTATATCAGGTCATCAAGTTCCCTACCCCATTGGGAGTATTCAGCATCCGTGGTGAACAACGCACAACTTAAGAATGCTACCGCATTGCCCAAGACTGCACTTACACTCAATAGTTAAAAGGGAAGGGCTCAGGAGCATAGCAATTAGCAAAGTCGGGGCCCGAGTCCGACGAACAAAAAGACGTCATCAAAGACCCCGACGTCGTGGAAGCCACAGGATCAATAGTGGAAGACCTCGATCCCGTTCAACTGGATAGAAGCGACCATGACAAAAAAGCTTACATCGGCCACAAAATCACAGAACCAGGTAAATTCCATAAACTTTTAATTGACAACGCAGATTTGTTTGCTTTCTCCCACACAGATATACCAGGTATCCCGAAATACATTGCAACACACAAGATGAACATCGACCCACTCAACCCGTTGGTACGACAAATCAGAAGAAAGTTCAATGCTGCAATCAACGATGCCGTCCGCGAAGAGGTAGAAAAGTTGCTCGCCAACAGTGCCATTTTAGAGTCAAAGTACCCCTAATGGTTCTCCAACGTGGTCATGGTGAAAAAGAAAAACGGGAAATGGTGCATGTGCGTGAACTTCACGGACCTAAACAAGGCCTGCCCGAAGGACTCCTTCCCATTGCCTCACATTGGTTAGCTCATCGACGCAACAACGGGAAATGAATTGTTAAGTTTCTTGGATGCCTACTCAGGCTACGACCAAATTCTCATGGAGGAGGAGGACCAGGAAAAGACCACTTTCATCACCCACCAAGGGACGTATTGCTACAGATTCATGCCCTTCAGGTTGAAAAATGTAGGGGCGACTTATCAGAGGTTGGTAACCAAGATGTTCAAAGAGAAATTCCACAAAACGATGGAAGTATATATAGACGACACGTTGGTCAAGTCTAAAGGGAAAGAGGACCACATCGACCACCTGAGGGAAGCCTTCGACATACTTAGGCGATATGGCATGAAGCTGAACCTCGAGAAGTGCGCCTTCGACGTGACCTCTGGAAAGTTCCTAGGCTTTTTGGTATCGCAGAGAGGCATTGAGATCAATCCAGTACAAATCAAGGCTATAGAGGGAATACCTGAAAAATTGACCAGCAAGAAACAAGTACAGAAGCTGACTGGCCGTATAGCCGCCCTGTCAAGGTTCATCTCATGATCCTCTGACAGATGCCACAAATTCAACGTACTCAATAAGGATAACGGACTCCAGTGGAATTCCGAGTGCGTCAGTGCCCTAAGAGAATTAACTGTATACTTTCCCTCGCCCCCGCTACTTGTCAAGGCAGAACTCGGTAAGCTTTCTCTTAATGTACATGGTCGTATCCGACGTCGCAGTAAGCGTAGTCTTGGTCCGTGAAAACAAAGGTACGCAATCTCCAATCTCTTACATTAGAAAAATCCTGGTCGATGCCAAAACGAGGTATACCCACCTCGAAAAGCTGGCCCTGGAATTAGTCGTAGCTTCACGAAAGCTTAGACCCTATTTTCAATGCCATCCCATCTCGATGGTCACGACCTTCCCCCTAAGAAGCATCCTACATAAACCCGAGCTGTAGGGTAGATTGGCCAAGTGGGCCATCGAATTAAGCGAGCACGATATAACGTATCAGTCGCAAACAGTGATAAAGTCGCAGGTACTCGCCGACTTCGTCGCCAGGATAATTCCTGAAGCCGAGCGGGAAGACTACCGTACCTCCCCCAAGTTACACGACCTCTAGGTTTTATACACCGATGGCGCCTCTAACGCGTCAGGATCTGGAGTGGGACTCGTACTCAAGGTCCCAATAGGAGAAGTCATCCGCCAGTCCATATAGTGTCCCGATATGACTAACAGTGAGGTCGAGTATGAGTCCGTAATTGCAGGACTGAAACTAGCTCTCGAATCTGGAGCACGGCGAGTCATCCTTTGATGATTCACAACTCGTCGTCAACCAAGTCACACGGATTTTCCAAATCAAACAACAGGGGTTGCAAAAATTCATAAGTTACTGCTCGAATTCGACGAATGTCAACTCGACCAGATACCTCGAGCATAAAACATCGAGGCAGACGGCCTCGCCAAATTAGCAGCGGCTACCAAGAACATAAGCGGAAAAGAAAACATGGTCACCCTCCTTCATTCGTCAATAGACCAAATTGAGGTACACACTATAAACTTGACTTGGGACTGGCGCAATCGTATTACTTCATATTTTCAGGACGGAGTGCTCCCATCCGACAAAAACTAAGCCAAGAAGCTTCGAATGTAGGCGGCTAGATACAACATAATCAACCATGACTTGTACAAAATAACGTTTGGCGATCCCTTGGAAAACTTCCTAGGACCAAACCAAACTAGGTGCGTCCTCGAAGAAGTACACGAATGCCACTATGGAGACCATAATGGCAATAGAGCCCTCGTTAGATGCCTCATATGAGCAGGCTATTACTGGACTACCATGAAAAAAGAGGCCACTGACTTCGTTAGAAAGTGCCAGCAATGCCAAAAATACGCTCCAATGATTCACCAAGCGGGCGAGTACCTCCACTCAGTCACATCGCCTTAGACATTCATCAAATGGGAAATGGAAATCGTCGGACCCCTTCCAGCGGGACGAGGTAATGTACGATTTCATTTGGTTGTAACTGACTATTTTTCCAAGTGGGTAGAAGTAGGTGCATTCGCCAAAATACGCGAACAGGAAGTTATCACGTTCATATGGAGGAACATCATATGCCGCTTCGGCATCCCCAAAGAAATCAATCGTGACAATGGACCCTAGTTCACTGGAAAGAAGACCGCAAAATTCTTCAAGAAATGGCACATCAAGAGAATACTCTCCATGCCATATCATCCTGCAGGCAACGGTCAGGCGGAATCCTCCAACAAAATTATATTGAACATCATGAAGAATAAGCTTGAGGAAGCCAAGGGACTGTGGCCGGAATTGCTACCGGAAGTGCTACGGTCATACCGCACCACGCCAAAAACAAGCATAGGAGAAACCCCATATTCACTAGTCTATGGGACTGATGTTGTGATACCAGTCGAAGCCGGTGAACCAAGTTTGAGATACTCCAACGAGAGCGGACCAAGTAATGATGAGAGCAGAAAGTAAGATCTCGACGAAACAGACAAACGGAGATACATGGCCTACATAAGAATGATTGATCAAAATAGCAAGCAGAACGGTACTACAACAAAAAATCCAAAGTCATGCCACTCAAGGTCGGGGACTATGTACTCAAAGCCAAAACACAAGCGAGCAAAGACCTACAGGAAGGCAAAACTGGAACCAATTGGGATGGGCCATACAAAATCACAGCGGCAGCAAACAAAGGGTCATTCCAACTAGAAACAATGGAGGGAAAACTACTACCAAACAATTGGAACGTCGCCCACCTCAAATACTTCAACTTCTGAAAATGGACGTCCCCCAAGTTGTACTTTTTTTCCTCACCTGAGTTTTGTCACAATTGGTTTTTCTCGGGGAGGTTAATAATGAGGCGACAAATGGGGCATCTCGAAGTTCAGGTGTTAAGTTCACCACTCAGCCTATCGACTACTTCTCCAGGCCGAACAATGAAGGGACTAGATAGACTGGGACTTCTCGAATGTATGTACTAACTGAACAAAAACATGTAATATTATCCAATGGATGAATAAACAAAGCAGTACATGATGTTCTTACACAACTCCACCAAGTTCACACATCAGGCCAACGTAGAAAATATACATTCGACCTCGTTCGAATTATTTTTCAAGTTTATATTTGACCTCGTTCGAATTGACTTATATTCGACCTCGTTCGAATCAATTTACATTCGACCTCGTTAGAATTAACGCAGAAAATACACATTCGACCTCGTTCGAACTATTTTCCAAGTCTACATTCGACCTCGTTCGAATTGACTTATATTCGACATCATTCGAATCAACTTACATTCGACCTTGTTCAAATTAACGCAGAAAACATACATTCGACCTCGTTCGAATTATTTTCCAAGTCTACATTCGACCTCGTTCGAATCGAATTATATTCGACCTCATTCGAAACAACTTTCATTCGAACTCGTTCGAATTAATTTATATTCGACCTCATTCGAATTAACAGGGGAAATGTACATTCGATCTCGCTCGAATTATTTTCCAAGTCTACACTCGACCTCGTTCGAAACGACTTACATTCGACCTCGTTCAAATTAACTTACATTCGACCGCGCTCGAATAAACAAAGGAAATGTACACTCGATCCCGTTCAAATTATTTTCTAAGTCTACATTCGACCTCATTTGAATCGACCTACATTCGACCTAGTTCGATTTAACTTACATTCGACCAGCTGAAAGTCAGAGACTTTTTCACAAAAAGAGACAGTCACGGAAAAGCAAAAAAGAAAGAAGAGCCGAAGATACACATCAAAAGATAACTTTTCCATTTCAATCATCCCATCATAATACATCTTACAAAGAGCTTTAAAGACGCCCCTACAAAAAGAAACAACAAAACACAAAAAATAAACAAAAACAAAGTACAAAGACTTCACACCGCATCGTCCCCCCCCCTTACCAACATTGCCGACATACTCATCGTCATACCAAAGGTCGGAGGAAGGCCCGTATAAGGTATCTTCATCATCATTCTCGTTGGGCGTACCGGGGTCATAACCATAGGCGTCATGAGTTGCACGTGCCTTGACAAGAAAATCCTCGAACTCCGTCTCAGAAATCTTTCCGGCCGTCATCAGAGCCCTGTATATGTCAAGTTGGGCCTCAGCGTGAACCCACCTTTCATACAACTCTTGTGACACACCGGGATCGACAGAAGTATGAGAAGTAGACGGCTGGGCCTGCTGTTGCGCTTTCTCCACTCTTAAGGCGGCAATCTGCTTGTTCAGGTCAGACAGTTCTGCCTCTAAATGCTCTATCCGTTCTTCGAACCTTGACTCCTTGAGCGTTGAGGTTTCCGCCTCATTAGCTCGCTCAGACCTGCAAATACATAAGGTACCCCCTAGTGCAGCTGCCTACGCTATATCGGCCATTCTGGATCTCTCAACTCGATCCAACTCTTCAACCCTGGAGCTCAAATCACCCCTCAAGCTGACAGCCCTAGCTTCGCTCTGCTCGAGCTCGACCCTTAAGGACGCTACCTGAGCCTAAAGGTCAGCATTCTCGGCCATCACTCTCTTGCTCACCTAGAGCCCATCCGCTTTAGCTCCCAACGCCCGTAAAGCACCCTGCACCTGTCTATGTCCCTCATAAGCTCCCCATCATTTTCCCTCAGCTCCTCATCTTTCTGCTTGATCTCATCGTGAAGCGTCTGAAATTGGTTGTCCTCGCCAAGTACGTTGACCAGCGTTCGGTGCTTAGAACGGTACCCTCTGTTCTTGGATTCCATCTTCTTGAAGAGGGTCGTCCTTTTCTCTTCCCGTCGATCACGCTTAATCTCCAAGATGAAGGTCTGACATACAAAAGAAGACATGTCAGCATGATTAAAATACAGATACGAAGAGAACTAACTTAACACGGGAAAAGCAAACTTACTTGCAGGTCCATGCCAGATATGCCCAATGACAGATCCGCATCCTTCAGCGCCTGCAGTGTCCTATTCTCCGAGTCCGCGCACAAAGGAGCGAAGAACGACACCACCCGTTCTGAGTTAACCCGAAGGTTGTAATCTGCGGGGATTACTATGTTCCAGTTAGGCCCCTCCGTCCTTATCTCAACTTGGGTGAACCTCTCCTCAAAGGCCCGTACCTCCTCGGGGTCAATATCGGAGCCCGACCCATCATAGTCCACGAGGATGGTTTTATCTCTCCCGCCCGCTGATGATGAGCCGACGTCGGCAGTTTGTGCACGTTCCCCCTATCGCGGGCCGCTTCAGCCTTCGATGGACACTCCTCCGTGACGATAGCCGGCGTGGGAGAAGTCCCAACGCTAGTAAGGGCGCCGATTCTGTATCCATAACAATAGGCATCTCGGGCTCTGCATTGGCAGCATCGATTCTGTGGACCGGAATCTCCCAATGGTAGAGCTAGAGCTTGATCATGTCGTACGTACTCGGCCAGTATGAAATGCATTCCCGCCGAAGCGACTGCTTGGACGAACTCAGGAACCGGAGCCTTCCCCTTCTTAGAAGCTGGGGAACCTGGCACAAAAAGTAAATTATGTCAAAAGGCGACAATAGGTGGCTTTAAACTATAACGAAGACGAAAGGATTGGAAATGAAAATCTGAGTTACTAGTCGAAGGCTTGGGCCTAAACCGCTTGTTGAAGGACGCCCAGTCATGAATTCCCACTGTGTGAGGTAGGACACGAGTCACCTAGTCTTCAATGTCCAAAACCAGGGAAAGTGGATGCCTCTCAGCTAAAAGTGGAAGAACACACACGAGTCAAAGACAAAAAAAGAGAGGTGAACAAACGTACTACGAGTGGTAAAAGATTCTTACTGTTGAAGTTCCATTGCTCAGGAAACCCGGATGGGTCCGCCACTACGTGCTCGGTTCTGACAAAGAAATGGCGGCACCAGAAATGACGGTTTGCTTTGTCATCCATTCCCGCCACCAATCCTTTAGTCCCACGGTGGTGGAGATGAATAAGTGTGCCCCTATAAAAACTAGGCGAGAAGAGGTGCAACAAGTGACGGATGGAGCTCGCAGCCGGCACACTCTGCGAACTTCGCAAACATCAGAAAAACTTTGTACAAGTAAGGGGAAAGCTGCGCCGGGAAGATGTCGTAGAAGTGGAAGAACTCCTCAGCTAATGGAGGAAGAGGAACAGAGAAACCCACCAAAAATGGGCAAGCGTAGAAAGAGAAATACCCGGGCTGGTGGACTTGTATCACATCGTTCCTCACCGGAATGATATCGATATGGGCAGGGATACGGATTTAGATTGGAGGGAAGATATTTGATTCGACCCCATATCAGATAGTACCATCTCCGGAGTAGGGGTGGGATTTTTCGAGAATTATTTTTGATCAACGCATTACGAGGGACAACCTCCTCCACGGTGGGAAATCTTTCATCTTCCGCAACCGTGGGTTCTCCGCCACTAGAAGGCATGGACACCGATAGTGGGGTGGCATCGGAGACTACGTCATAAGTATGAGTCGGGTTTGTCATTTTTGCAGTTGCGTGTATACGGTATAACGAAAAAGAAAGAGTATCGACAAGAGAAGGAATCATAAGCTAGACTCAAGGAGCAAGAGGAAATCGGAAACATGGATTGAGGAAGAAGCAAAAGAATAAGCAAGGTGCAAATGGAGCTTGAAGTGCGAAAGTTTCATTTGGGATCCCCCTTCCTCTATTTATAGGTTATTGTGACACCCAAATCAATGCAATGAACCATCAGTGGCACTAAAAGCGAAGCAACAGAGGCTCTGGAAACAACACAGTGCATCAGGAAGATGCGTAATGAAGACGCATGTGTCCATGATATCATCCTATGTTAGTAACTCCAACCATGACCCATGAGGAGACACGTCACCAGTTCGACATCGACCAATTCATCTCAGTCACAACGTCCGAATCCCTTTTGACCGGATGCAGATAAAAGTCCACTCATAAAGAACATCCAAGAGGACGACCTCGATAAGCGGCAGGACTAACTGTATGGGTCAAAATTAGGTCGATTTTAGCGAATGCAAACAGACGAGTTGTAGCCGAGTTCGAGCACAGTCCACTGGCAAGGAGGTGCCAAGGGAGCGACCATTGCCGAGGTCGAGTAAAGAAGGAAGGGCAGTAATGGTTAGAATAGTCTTAGAATTGCGGAAAGGAATATTCCATTAAATATTCCTCCAACTGCATTTTTTAGGTTTTCTTAGGAATATCCCTTATAAATAGGAAGAGATAAGGAATAAAAAGGATCTTCACTTTTTCTGATAAGATCATATTGTAAAGGGTTGATTATCAAGAACATACGAAAAGCTTGTCTTGTCTCCTCTGTTGATTCCATTGTCAAATATACATCTTTTATTCATAAGATCCAAGAATACTTTGTCTATCTTCATAATCTATTGTCAGACGCTATTGTCAGAGGAAGGAATCATCCAACTCATTCAATATTTGGGTGAGAGATTCCTTCTTATTACACTTAATGACATTTATCACATTTATTGCAGGTTTTTATCCTCATATTCATTGACAATCATTGAGCAATTGCTTTTACATTTACCGATCTGGACACGGTCCCATACCGTCAAAAAATTCAAACCTCAGATCTAGGATTTATTATATTTAGCTAGGATTCACCCATTATCTTCTTATTATATAAGTTTAACAAAAAGATTTAAAACTTTTTGGTCAAACAATATCCTCATTAGATAATCTTACACTATAAAGAAATAATAATCACAACATCTACTATATTTATTACGCCTCAATCCCAAACAAGTTGGGATCGACTATATACTTCAAGAAATATACCTATAAAATTTCAAACCTAATATCTTTTCTACACAGCAATAGCAAAGTTTATCTTTTATTCAAGAAATAATAAATAGGGTGTTAATTTTTTATACTTCTTGTAGGGAAAAAAAGTAAAAAGAGGCATATTTTTTCTCGCAACCAGGAATAGTAGATTCCGATCATACCACTGAGTAGACACAACAATTTCAATGATATTAGCAATCAAATCCCTTGATTGCAAACTAAAACACATGCCTCGTTTCCCCATACTAATAGAATCACTAACACCAATAGTATTAAACCTAAACCCAACCACGTTAGTGTCACGACCCAAAATTCATACTGTCGGGATTGTGATGGCGCCTAATATCACACTTGGCAGACAATCCAACATTAGAGACTATTTAGCCATTTCTTTCTATTTTTAGTAATTATCAGCAAACAGGCATAATAAAGCAAAATAATTGTAAAGATATGTGTGTGTGTATATATATATATATATATATATATATATATATATATATATGTGTGTGTGTGTGTGTGTGTGTGTGTGTGTGTGTGTGTGTATGTATCGATGTCATTTACATACTACTTCTACCCAGAAATTCGGTGTCACAATTCACAAACATACTATGAATTTTCTATAATTAATTTTTTGAAGAAATAACTGTTCTGGAAATAAAGAAAAAAACAGTAAATAAAATGTGTAGAAGGGGACGCCAGGGCCTGCGAACACCAGCAGAACTACCTTGGATCTCCGAGCTGCGTAGCCTGAACCAATCTCTCAATCAACCACTACCTGCTCCGAAATCTGCACCGAAAATGCAGTGTGCAGTATCACTACAACCGACTGTTTAACTAAAGAATTAGACCATTTGACTAAAGCTTATTTTTAAGATGAATACGGGTTACTGATAATCGAGATAATGAAAAAATGAATAATAAAAAATATTACAGAAATAAAAGATCGAAGTTGATTGTATTTCGAGAATTAGATGCCTTTACAAGCT
>ML313940.1:0-26033 GCA_005239505.1 Nicotiana paniculata | reverse complement strand
TTAAATCCTATATTACTTGTCGACCACGTACACTTGCGTGTGCATTGGAATTTCGACCAACACGTCTCCTAGGGGTGAAACTTCAATGACTCAAACTAGGAAATGCGTCTCCTAGAACAAAAACATAACCCGAATGACCCAGACTAGGAAGTGTGTCTCCTAGGGGCGAAACTTAAATGACTCACACTAGGAAGTGCGTCTCCTAGGGGTGAAACTTCAATGACTCAAACTAGGAAGAACATCTCCTAGAACAAAAACATAACCTGAATGACCCAGATTAGGAAGTGCATCTCCTAAAAAAACCTGAAAGACCCAGACTAGGAAGTGCGTCTCCTAGGGGTGAAACTTCAATGACTCAAACTAGGAAGAACATCTCCTAGAACAAAAACATAACCTGAATGACCCAGATTAGGAAGTGCATCTCCTAGGTGAGAAACTTAAATGACTCACACTAGGAAGTGCGTCTCCTAGGAATGAACTTAAATTAACCAAACTATGAAGTGTGTCTCCTAGGGATGAAATCTCAATTTAGGAAGTGCCTCTCCTAAACAAAACCTGAATGACCCATACTAGGAAGTGTGTCTCCTAGGGGTGAAACTTCAATGACTCAAACTAGGAAGTGCATCTCCTAGAACAAAAACATAACCTGAATGACCCAGACTAGGAATTGCGTCTCCTAGGAGCGAAACTTAAATGACTCAAAATTAGGACATGCTTCTCCTACGGGTAGAATTTAAATGGCCAAAGCTAGGAAGTGTGTCTCCTAAAAAGTATAATCTGAAAGACCCCTACTAGGAAGTGCGTCTCCTACAGGTGAAACTTCAATGAATCCGACTAGGACGTGCATCTCCTAGGGATGAATTTAAATGACCAAATCTAGGAAGGCATCTCCTACGGGTAGAATCTCAATTTAGGAAATGTGTCTCCTAAACAAAAATATATTTAAAAGACCCAGACTAGGAAGTGCATCTCCTAGGGGTGATGTGTGATCTTCTCAATAACCTTTGTATAAGCAGAATTGGGGCATTACACCTGAAAAATTCAAGCTTTGATGTGAACATAGCCTTCATCCCTGTTTCAAACAAAGAAAAACTTGTGAGTTTAATCATGGTGGTTAGTTTGTGTCCTTGACCTTGAGGGCTTTTGCTCCTTCACTTACCATGATAACTTTGATTTTCACTTGGAAGACCTTGCTTGTTATTGGTTAATCACTTTCTCTGTCAACCCTTATCAATGAAAATACCTCTGATCCGTTCAAGCCCAACACCTTATACCCGATGTATTGCTCATGAATTGACATTTACCGAACTTTTGCATTTCACATGAATCCCAAATAACATCTATTATCACCAACTCAGTGCACACGCCATTCTCATGTGTCTTATGCCAATTTGATGTGCTTGCTAGACTCCGCTTGGTGTTATTAAAAAGCTGGTAGCAGATTTTAAAGTCATTTCTCACTTGTTTCGACAAAACAGACTGAAAGGGGACTCACACAAAACAAAAGGAACAAAATAAGGATAAAAATGAGAAGAGATGGTATCTAACAAGAAAATATATTTCCTAGGAAAAAGAACAAAATAAAAACTAATCGGATTTGAAGGCCATCTCCACTGACCATGACATGCATTTTGGATTAAGCGGGCTAATCTGTCAAGCGAGTCTAATCTCCAACTCTTGTTATGCCTCTAAGCTGTGAAACTGGGCTTCAGCGCTCCAATTGTCCTATTTGATCCACAATCCTCAGTCGACTTGTAGTGCTTTGAAGGGTTTTCACCATCAAGCTTCTTTCATTTTTCTCTTTTTCTCAACTCACCGTCGCCTTACGGTGCCCATGAGGGTTTTCACCGATAAGACTCTCTCATTTTGTCGTTTTCTCTCTTTGTGCTGAGAACAAGGTATTACCCATGATACAATAACATCATACTTTTACCACACATTTGATTTGGCATCCTCAAAGATTGATCGGAAGGTCTTTCTTTGGACCGTAATGTAGGCTTTTGGATATGGTTGGAAAGAAAGGGTGGCACGAAGGCTCAAAATAATTTAAGATGAAAGGGTTCAAATTACAACTTTTGGAATCATATTTTTTTCAAAATGAAAACTTCTTCCCTAGTTTCTTGGAGTTTGGGGATTTTTTATTTTTTTTTGGATTTTTTGTTTGATGGGACCGAACCTTAGAGTAAGGCTGCCTACGTATCCTTAAAGGAATCAGGTCGAACGTAGTTCAAAAGTACAATTTGTTTTGTTTTTCTCACTTTTCTTTCTTTTTTCTCTTTTTTTTTTCTTTTCTTTTTCTTCCTTTTTCTTTTCTTTTCTTTTCTTTTTATCATTTTTCCTTTACTTTTTTCTTTTTCTGCTTTCTCTTTTTCATTTCTTTTTTCTCTTTTTCTGTTCTTTTCCAGTTCCTAACTCTACTTCTGATTCCAAAAGAGGGGTATGAAATACAATAAATCAAGGCTCAAAAAGGGTAGCAAAAGATAAAAGTGTTTGGGTAGCGGAATAAAATGCCTTCGTCATACCAAACTTTCAAAATGCCAAGTGCAAACATGCAATTGAAAATAAGCAGAAGAACCATGCACAATGTTTCTTGATGGCATCAACACAAACACAAAGTGTCAATGGGCAATACCTTTATCCCAGTGAATGACCCTTACCTGTTCGAAGCAGACTTGACTCAACCTTACCTTGAAGTGGAAGAATGCATTTCAGCACTGACTGATCTACCACAAACTACTTGAGAGACATACCCTTGTTGTATGCTCTCATCAACCTCTTGATTTCCCATACTGACTGCCTCGGTTTCACTCAATTCAAGCTTTAGGTTATCTCAGAATGAGTGAATCTTTACTTGTTTCCTCAAATGCATCCTTATATCATATTCTAAATTGTTTCATTGCTTCATGATTAAATTAACTTTCAAGACCAGGCTGAGAATTATGTGTGCAGGTCATGTCACTAGAGTCAGCATGAAAAGAACTATAAAATGAAAAGTGACCTAAACAAAAACAGACTTGAACTAACAGAAAACAAGAGATTGCATTAGACATACGGTGAAAAGGGTTTGAACAAAACAAGCAAAACGGATGTGGGTTATAACCTTGGAACAATACTACATAACATAGACGAGTTATTACAATAAAACGACCTAGGAAAAATAAGAATAATAAGGGTTTGAGCCAAAAGACCATATCCAGATAACAGCCCTGAAATAACCCGGACAACAGAAATGACAACAAAATAAACCACCAAAACTCCTTCTTGGATAGCCAAGAAAGGAGTGTCTTTCCAATCACCAAGCTCGACATCTTATCCATTGTGTTCCACATCAATGTTACCAGAACCTCCACAAGTCTCCATCATGTTGACCCCAGCAAATAACTTTTGGGTCCCTTTTGCCAACTCGTTCTTAAGATCAACCTTTGGAACCGAGACGGATAGCGCTGAAAACTTTGCAGTAAGTGGCCCTCCAAGGGATTCAGAAGAGTTCTCATATTCCTTTTCCACACAAATCATGCCCACCCTATGCATCTCATTATGAACAGGCAATGGACTTTTGCTAGTATTTTCTGCATTTGGATTTTGCACGATAATGTCACCTGCATCAATAAACTTCTGGACTTCTCTTTTTAGATGCCAACACTTTTCTATGTTGGGACCCGGGGCATTAGAGAAATATGCACACCTTTGAGAAAAGGAAAAATTCTTTGGAAGGGGATTCGGCATTTTTATCTGAATCGGCTTCAACATATCCAATTGCCTCAGCCTTTGGAATAGAATGGCATATGATTCTCCAATAGGAGTGAAAGATTTTTCTCTCTGCTGCTACCTTCTCGTTTTGTACTCCGGCCTTGGTTGGAACCTCTTTCGGGTAGGTGGTTGACATGCTTGTGGAGGTGAGTAGGACATTTGTAGAGGCGGTGCAGGCCGTTGCGGGTTTCGTGGGTGTGGAGCATACGGTGGTGCATTGTGGATAGAGTACTGGGAATGTGAGGTATTACTTTTGGATTTTGTCGAGGACAGTAGCATTGGTGAGGATTATATGGAGGACGAGGATATCCATGAGGTCGGTATCGAGGCTGAAAGCGTTTAGCAGGAATGCTACTGGATCTTGTTGTTGTCGGGGTTTAGAAACATATTTTGTATCAATCGGAGGACTGACCTGAGCAACTTGTTCATTCCATCTGAGCCAAAACTTCCCTCGGGTTTCTTTACTATCTGAGATAGGGAGGAGCGGTCAGGGATAATGTCTACATTGTACTGATAGTGCCGAACAAAATCTTGAGCCATGTCCTCCCATGCATGCCACTCACTGACATCCTGACGAGTATACCACTCCAAGGCTTCTCCACTCAAACTCTCACTGAAATACGTCATCAATAATTCATCTTTCCCACAAAAACTTCTCATTTCACTGCAATAACCCTTCAAATGGGCTACTAGATCTCCCCGCCCATCATATGAGTTAAACTTTGGCATTTTAAACCCCGCAGACAGACAAATATCTTTCATCTTTATGGATATCTCATCATGCCCCAATGTCTTAGCAAGCTTTTCAGTTTCACTGGGAGGCTCAAAATGGGGAGCATAAGAGTATGGATTTGAGACCTTGAAAATTGGTTCTGGAGCATAGCGTTGGGCACTTGGGACTTTGAACACAGTCTCGCTAGAGGAACAAGGAGGAGTAGCTATTGGAGGAGGTACAAAAATGGGAGCAGATGTTGGAGCAGGGTATGAAGTTGTTTTGGTTGCTGGGGCATGAAAATTCTGGGACGAAGTGTCGTGGTAGGAGTGGTAGGGGATAAAGTCTGGTGCATGTTGTGGGAAAAGGTCCACGAAGTTGGGCATTTAGGCTCGGGATAGTGGTGGAATGAAAGAAGGGTTTTCTGCATAGCTGGTAGGGAATGAAGGTGGAGGGTGTCCCCTAACCCAGGCCTGATACATTTCTGCCATATGATGTTTTACCCTATGGAGCTCCTCTTTCAGTTCCGATTCTGACTCAACAGTTTCCCTAGGCGGGTCCACAAATCCTGTGTCTGTTTCTTTGATATTCATGACTATCTGGCGCTTTGACCTAGTGTCATAGGGATGACTTGCCAGGATGCCAACAAACTAACCACCATCCTGAAAACTTAATTGGTGATAGGGAAAAATAGAACAAAGCCACTGTGTTAGCGTTAGGGCATTTACAATAATAATTTCACATTGCATGCAATGCACCTAGCAACAATTAACGGTTCTAAAATGGCTTTGAGGGTCGTAGGGTCATATGGCATCATCCCGGTTTGCTCATTTTCCTTCCTCTCTCTCCTTTATGATTAACTTCATTTTCCCTTCTCTTTTTTTTTCCTTTTCATTTTTCCTTTTTTTTAAAAAAAAATTATTTAATGATTTGATCGAACCCTATGTAGGTTGCCTACGTATCATGTTCCATATGAATCAGACCAAGCGTAGTTCTGGAAATAATGGATAAAATAAACTAAAAAAATAAAAATCTTTTTGAGTTTTTCATTTATAAATTTTTGGTTTTTCAACAAAACAAGAAATATGTTGACAAGAGATTTGACAAACTCGACTATACTACGATAAATTGTGACACAACTAAAAGACTGAGTACTACTAGTACTAGAAAGTAAAAAATAATATAAAACAGACTCAAAATAAAAGGTCTCTTCAAATAGCTCCTGAAGGCAACGGTCCTGAGCGTCCATCATGCTCGAGCTCTGTTACATGGATCCATACCTGAATGAGGAAATAATACCAAATAGATTAGTGACTCAAGACACCTCCTATAGGACACATGCAAGACATGATTGGGCAATTTTTGCAAAATGGCTTATGTGGTCAAGGATGGCTATTAATGCAAAACTCAACAAAAGCGACCTCAAAGACATGGAAAATTCCCCAATGAGGCTTATATGGCTTCAGACTCCCAATAATCATGGCTCAAGATTAATATGCAGAAATGAACCATATTGCAAAAACGACCGGAATGGCCAGAAGTGGCTAAAGATGCAAACTCAAAAGGACTGACCTTAAGGTAATATGACACCTAGTTGTGAACTAAACATCCTAATACATGGGTCATTGAACCTCCTTTGCGAAAATGACTTATTTTGCAAAAATGGCAGGTGTGGCCAAAAGTAACTAGATACGCAAATTGGACCAGGAATGGACCTTAAAATTGAGAGAACTCCTTGTTATGGACGTAGGGATCTAAGACATTGGATAACAAGACACTTTGAGAAAATAACCTCATTTTGCAAAACCAACCTATGTGGCCAAATATGGCTAAACATGCAAGATTTGGCTAAGACCCTGCAAAGCCAAGAACCTATGACTCACTAGGAAGACCGGACCCTATGTGGGCTGCCTACGTATCCCGCCCCGAAAGACGAGAATCAGGTATGCGTAGTTCGGGTTGGATACAAGATAGAAATAAATAAACACTGATTTGGAAAAAACATATTTTTTGTCTTTTTTCTTTTCTTTTGAAAAATGATAAAACATGTAAAATCTCTTTGGATTTTCTTTTTCTCTTTTTTTTTGACATTTTTTTTTTGGGAAAATGATGGGAAAGTGCAAAATCTTTTTGGATTTTTCATTTTTCATTATTTATTTTTTTGTCTTTTCTTGAAAAAGTTGTGAAAGAAAAAATATAATTGGGCCTTACTTGATTCCTTTTCACACTTAACCCTATTTTCTTTCTCATTTACCCTCAACCATCATCGGCCCGCCAAATGAACCCTTTTAACCTTGAAGAATGCAACATGTAGCACATAAAATGCATTAAGATGGTCTTTTTAATTTGGGTGCACCTGTCCTAGACGGGCCCAACCCCTGTGTTGAGTCCCCTAAGTCAAATGCATGTGCTGCAAAGAAACGTTTATTGGGGATCCCGCATGAGGCTATGTTATTCTATGTTTAAACCTGGTGTTGTGTTCTAGACTTGGGTTACCCGAACGGACAGCTCGAGCCGAGGTGGGCGAAACGTACCGGGAGCACGAATGTCTACCTGGCCTTGGTGCTGATCCATCCTCGTTCTTATTTGGTATGACCTCTAACATAAAAGCGGGCCACATGAACGTGTGCACCATTGTTTTTAGAAGATTCATAAGGGAGGCGTAAGAAGACAGTTTAAATATAGTTCAAATAATATCAAGGCGGTAAATGAGTGACAATTAGCACATTACGCGCACAAAATACAGTAATATAAACAATTAATAAAGCCAAGTAAAATCACATTAACAAGCTCAAATTCTTGAACCCTGAACCAGAGATTCTAGGTCCTTGTCCTCAGCAGAGTCGCCAGAGCTGTCACACCTCCTTTTTCCCCGAAGGGGCGGGAATAAGGGAGTTTTTCCAATTAAGTGACAATCGAAACGGGATTATTTCATTTAAAATTCAGAGTCGCCACTTGGGATAGTTTATGGTGTCCCAAGTCATCGATTTAAATCCCGAATCGAGGAAAAATTGACTCTGTTAAATTGTCTGCGAAACCAAAAGACCGGGTAAGGAATTCTGTTAATCCGGGAGAAGGTGTTAGGCACTCCCGAGTTCCGTGGTTCTAGCACGGTCGCTTTTAATCCTACCTGGCTTAAATTGTTTAATTACTCATTTTTAGGAGTTGTGCATATTTTTACCTATTACCGCTTTTGAGAAATTATCATGAGACGAGTCACGCGTACGTGTACTTGTTTTATTTAATGCGCTAAAAAAACCATGTCACGTGTACATGTACACAATTAATAGCCCTTAATATTAAAATTATTCGGCCAAAGTCACGCGAATGTGTACTTTGGTTTTATTTTGAAAATCCCCGATTAAATCATGTCACACGTACGTGTACACAATTTGTCATGCTTAATTAGTTAAGAAAGTTTGACCGAAGTTGTGTGAACGCATACCTCGATTTATTTTGGGGTCTCACAATTATGTCACGCGAACGTGTACATAACCATAATAACTTTTATTAGCATTTGGGTCAGCTCCACTGCCTTTTCATGCAATCTAATTCCACATACATTAATTAATAATTCCAATTCTGGACAATATTTAAGATCTCGAACTCGACAAATAATTTGATATATATACCTTATATCATATCAACTAAGCTCACGATAAGGAAAAGTAATCCAAAAAGGACTATTAGTTAATTCTAACCAAGATGATTAGCACATAAGAGAACGTTTCCAAACTCGATTCAACCACAACCATTTAATACATATGCAGCTTGCCTATATCTAGTTTAACTACTACTACCAAACAGAGGTCAATTCGTTCTCAATTCAGAACTCATGGCCCAGTGAGTGACTATCCAAATTTAGCTTAAAGTTTTTAGGCTTAAACAAAGTAGAACTACAAATTCTCACTTTACTTAATTCGTTATCCCACAGAGAATCCGCAAACTCAATAGCCATCAACAAAATGGATAAACTAAACAAACCAGAAGCAAGCTAGCTTATAACGATGACGAAATGAACATACATTCACTGAATTAACAAAATGGAAAGAAAACAATATGAACGTAAAGAGCTGGACCTTTTATAACTTTCAGAACATCAAAATCTTCCAAAACTGGTTTACAAGAACACATCGACGAGGTTGAAAACGAGCAGAAATCTCAAACCGGCGACGAACTCGACGAACCATCCCCGGAAACTTCAGAGCTAGTGCGACCTCAATCAAACTCTTTCGACCAAACGGAACTTCCGCCGGAAAACTAGACCACGATCAAAGAATCTTCAAACAACGACAAACTCGAAATAACTTGCAACCTTCGAAAATCAGACCATAAAAATAGAAACTCGTTTTGGTATAGTAAAAGAAAACAGAGGTGAGTTATGATTGCATTTTAAGTCCGTTTACTTTCCTTGTACGTGAGTATGTGTGCATAAGAGAAATTCGAGGTCCAAAAATGGGGTGCGACTATTGCTCGAATTCTCTTCAATGGAGGTGACTGACTGTTTTTCGCGAGGAAGAAGAAGACCAGTCGCGGTTGTCTTTCTTCATGAGAGAACGAGAGATCTGATGGTTTTTTTGAGTAAAGGGGTGGAGAAAAAAGGTTGATGAAGGGGGAGTTGGCGGCGGCGTAGGGGTGTTCTTTGGTTAAGAAAAAGGGGTTCAGCTAGGGTTTGTTAGGTTATCCTGTATGTATGGTCTGATGTTGTATATATTTAGGAAGAAGAAGATTAGGGTATTAGTTAGGTTAATGGGCTAAGGGTTATTTGGGCCAAGGGGTTGATGGACTATCCGAAATTGGGCTATTGGTAGCTAAACTGGGCTCTAAAATTTTACAAAATTGGGCTAAGAAAAAACTTAAAACTTAATTCAATTCTAAAGTAATATAAGAAAATATAAAATAACTCTTAATTGATTTTAATAAATTATTATATTTAAAATGAAACTAAAAATTAAAGTTGAAACTATTTTTGGTATTTTCAAAGATTATATTAAAATAAAATAGGTTAAAAGTAATATATCCTTCTAAAAATACCTAATACGTGAATTAAATAGAGAAATATGGAACTATTATTGTAATTTTTAATTTTTTTGCTTAAAATAAATAAAAGAGATATTAGACCTAAACAAAATATTTAAACGTTAAAGTGTGTAAATATCGGGGAGGGTCAAAAATTACATGTCTACAATATCCGCCCCATACAATCTGTTGTTGGGACGACCTTGGATACATGTCACTGGGTCGTGGCATCTACTTTGCACCAGGCTGTGAAATTTGAATGGAATCATCAGGAAGTGATCATTCATGGAGACGGGAGTAATCCCATTTATACCAACTAAATTGTTCCGGTCGTAGAGAATAGAAGGAAGTTGGGTGGGAAGACTTATCACCGCATCGAGCACGTCAACGCAATAGAGAAAGACAAGTGATGGAGCAGCAAAATAGAAATCATACCAGCATGGTCAGGGTATGAACCTGGCAAAGGACTCGGGAAGAAACTCCAAGGCATTACCAAGCCAATACAGCTGAAACATCATGGTACAACTTTTGGGCTCGGATATCAGTATACCTGGAAAGAATATAATGATTGGTCGATGCCATGGCGTGGTCCCTATTACCCTCTTGAACAGCCGGTACCACATTTGAGCCAATCATTTCATCAGGCTGACATGATGTGGGGTCTGAAGAAAATGAAGTTCTAGTTGGTCTCAGGAATTGGAAGAAAAATATATGGACTGCAATTAGATAGTTGAGGAGGAGGAGGAAGAAGGCCTTATCATCCAGACAGTGGAGAGGGGATCAGTTCTCAGGAATTGGACCGCCACACCATCCATGGCCAAACGAGTCCCGGGTTAGCATGGCTGGTAGCGTTATTTGAAAACAATTCTTTTAAGAATTTTGTTTTTAAAAAAAACATCTTTCTTTCCTTTCAGTATTTGTTTTGGAAAACATTGTTTGAAGTCATTTAAACACTACTTTGTTTAACATTTCAGCATTTATCAATAATTTGATGTTTTATTATCATTATATTTCATATCTTTTCTCTACAGCACTACTATTTCTTACATTGATGAACCAACGACTGTGACATGTAATGGGACAACACAACATAAGTATAGTGATTCGGAAGATATAGAAGAAGAAGATGAGATACCTGAGGAAATCGTCAGAGAAGTTGAGAACTTTGATAACAAACCTAAGTCCAACCTAGACAAAACCGAGGTGGTAAACTTGGGAGATTCTGAATACCGTCAAAGAAACTCGCATAAGCATTCACTTGTCACCGTCAGAGAAGGAAGAATACACTTGTTTCCTGAGAGAGCATGAGGACATTTTCGCATGATGATATGACGATATGACCTAGTTGAGCACATCTATAGTGGATCACAAGTTGCCTACCGATCCAATAAGTCCACCAGTGAAGCAGAAACTCAGAAAGTTCAAACCAAGACAGTTCACACCGGGGCAGCTGGTGTTGAAACGGATCTTTCCACATCAAGATGAAGCAAAAGGGAAATTCTCACTCAACTGGAAAAGCCCTTATATAGTTCACAGGGTACTAACAGGAGGAGCACTCATACTCGTAGAAATGGATGGAGAGATTTGGCCAAAGCCTATCAATTCAGATGCAGTCAAAAGATACTACATGTAAACTATTTGCATTTCTTCATATGATGCAATTGAACTACGCTTGACCTGATTCCCATTTAAGAGGGGATATGTAGGCATCTCTGTGGGTTCGATCACAATTCAAAAAGTTTCCATATTCCCCATAATCATAAACTGGGGCAGAATTTTAAGGAGGACCCTCAAAATTCTGAAGCAAGTTTAGTCAATGGCATCGTATGCGGAATAGCCAGGAGTTTGTCTATATAACTGGGGAAGAATTTTGAGGACCCTCAAAATTCTATGGCAAGAAGGTTGCAAAGTCTCTGATATCACTGTTACTGGTTCATCTAATTGATTTCTTAATCTGCATATTATTATGTCTTGAAAACTATACACGCATATTTTTTTGCAAATATTTATTTCTAGCCAAATGCTACCTATGGTGACTTGAACAGGATCCTCGGGCAGGGTGGAGCAAAGCAAGTAGATAAAGGCATGAACCAACCTCCCCCACAAAACTCACAATATTTCTTTGGATGCAGGAACAAGTCATAACCACCAGTGTATTCATAACAACAAAGCCGCCAGACATAAATATATTTCCAGCTAAGAAATATTCTGCTCCTACTTGCTATTTGTCCATTGCATGAGACTAAGCACTGTCTCAAATATTACATGAGGCTAAGCCCTACCTCTTCATCTGCATAAGGCTAAGCATTACCTTCTTTTTGCATGAGACTAAACACTGTCTCAAATCTTGCATGAGGCTAAGCCCTGACTCCTCATTTTCATAAAGCTAAGCATTTCCTTCTCTTTGCATGAGACTAAGCACTGTGTCAAATCATGCATGAGGCTCAGCCCTTCCTCCTTATTTGCATAAGGCTAACTATTTCCTTCTATTTGCATGAGACTAAGCACTGTCTCAAATCTTGTATGAGGCTAAGCCCTGCCTCCTCATTTGCATAAGGCTAAGCATTGCCTTCTCCTTGCATGAGACTAAGTACTATCTCTAATCTTGCATGAGGCTAATCCCTGCCTCTCTATCTGCATAAGACTAAGCATTGTCTCAAATCTTGCATGAGGCTAAGCACTGCCTCCTCATTTGCATAAGGTTAAGCATTGCCTTCCCTTTTCATGAGACTAAGCATTGTCTTAAATCTTGCATGAGGCTAAGCCCTGCCTCTCTATCTGCATAAGGATAAGCGTTGCCTTCTCCTTGCATGAGGTTAACCCCTGCCTCACCATCTGCATAAGTCTTAGCATTGCCTTCTCCTTGCATGAGACTAAGAACTGTCTCAAAATCCTGCATGAGGTTAAGCCCAGCCTCTCTATCTGCATAAGGCTAAGCAGTGCCTTCTCTTCGCATGAGACTAAGTCTCAAATCTTGCATGAGGCTAAGCCCTGCCCCTCTATTCGCATAAGTCTAAGCTATGCCTTCCCAGCACGAGACTAAGAATTTTCTCTCTTTGCATAAACACAAATGTTGCTCTAATCCTAAACCTTGCATTATTCTTTTCTTTCGGGGCTAAGCTCTGCACCCGATTCTACGCAATACTAAGCTTTGTCTTGATTATTATCTCCGGCACCATGTCCCTGCATCTCATAGGTTGATATATAGCCAACTTGTCCAAAGGCGTCATAGTCTGAAGGCATCATCCTCATAGCCGGAAGACACCATTCCATGGCCTGAGGATCTCTTAATCTCTCACATCATTATTCAAAAGCATCATGGTTCGGAGGCACCATCTTCATAGCTCGAGAACACTATTTCATGGCATGTGAATCCTTTACCGCACCATTCGTGTCCCGGTACATCATGGTTTAAGGACGTCATCCTCACGTCCAAAGACAATCTTCATGGTCCAAAGGGAATTTGCATCATGCTTAAAGTTACAAAAAAATCTATATGCACATATTGCGTTTGAATTTGCAGGTGATCCGGAAGGTAACCTTTATCCTAACGGGAGCAATCTTCGCTCCAGTTTTCACTCAATACTCATATCCTCCAATTATTTCAAATGTAACCAATAATCATCTGTTACCCAGTCTCATTTACCCATAACCGTTTTCAAATCCCAATTGATCCTATTCGGAATATATTTTCCTCTCTTACAAATAACTACACCGGTTCGTTCCACCGTTGGATAAAGAATTATACATGGGCTGATTCCTATAAACCAGGGATATGTAGGCAGCTCAAAAGCCAGAGTACGGCCTATATCTTTCAAACCACCCCATTCAGCCAAAATCGGTCGTCATTTCTTTACCCGACAACTCTTTCATCCTTCCCGGGTAAAGAGGGGCAGCTGTTGATACCCAATTTTTTCTCATATTTTAAATATACATATATACTTTGAAATTGTGTATATGTATCATCACTTGATTTATAGACATATGTAAGCATTTTTCATAATTTTCTATAATTTTAAAAAGGTTTTAAATCAATTTATTGCTACATTTTATTATATAAATACTCATTAATTGCATCGCAAATTATTTTACAATGATTTTATCATCTAATTTCACCATTTATAGCCATATTTTGTTTTAAATATCTTTAACATATTTGTCACAATTGCATTTGTATTTTTTAAGGTCAAACTTGCACATTTGAACCAATAGCCAATATGTACTTATAATTACTTTAATTATGCCAAAATAATCCTTTTATACTTTTTATAATATTAAATAACTACTTTTACTTATTTTATGCATAACTTGTTTTATGCATAAATGAAATTTTTTATTACTTATTTATCATTCTTTACAAATTATTTATTAAGTAAAATTGGGTATTTAATAATAGCCCATTTTAAAGACCAACCCCAGCCCAATTACTGGAAATACACCAGCCCAACACCCCAGCCCAAATCAAATAACCCCTGACCTAATAAACCAATCGGTACCCGTTCTCTATACCCGACCCAACCATCTTTTAATCCTGGTCGTTGATCTTTCAAGATCAACGGCCCCCGTTTACCCTTACCTTTTAAATTAACCACCCTAACCCTAATCCATCGTTTGTCTAAACACCGCCGCCCTCAAAGTCTCTCTTCTTCTCCTCTTCTAAAGCCCTAGTGTGGTAACCCCGTTTCCCCTTCAATTCCAACCCAGATATGGAGTCAATCATCGATTCCCTTACCTTATTAACCCCTTCCCATTATTGGTTATCCATTTATGGTGTTACATAATTTCTTGCCTAACATTTCAAGCAAATCCCTTTAATTTCGAACCAAATCTGGTTCAGACCTTTACTTCTTTCCGTTTATGTTCATTTTTGTCTCTTTATGGTATGAATCTCTGAGATCTTTCTCGATTCTTTACTTACCCTAAAATTAGGGTTCAGATCTTATCAGATCTGTTATGTTTCTTTATTTTGTTAAATATTTTTCTTTATTATTTTCGTATATTCATCTATGTGCATCTCTATTATGATTTTTCGGAGATTTTTTACCCTAAAATTAGGGTTTTGATTCTTGAAAAAATCGAACCAAATCTGGTTCAATCTTTAATGTTATTGTTTATCCGTGTTTATGCATCTTATTCCTTTAATATTTCTGACTAATTTTACTTAGCTTACAATTTAGGGTTTTCGATTCTTTAATTCCTTCGTTGATTCTTTCTATCTATTTTATGACTCTTGCCATTAATTGTTTCACTTACCCTAAACTTAGGAGTCTTTGATTCCCCAAACTTGTTTGATTCCCTAATTACTGTGTTAAAATCTCTGTTTACGCGTCTATGTACTATTACTTCTCGCTTTCCTTAAATAATGTTCTGAGTTTTATTTCCTTAGTTAATTAGATGCTTTCTTTGATTGATTATTTCCATATTTATTTGCTCTAGTCTAGTGTTATTTATACCCTCTCCCCTTTTCCCTTACTTAGAACTCGAGCATTTCTCACTACTAAAACAATATAGTGTTCTTATTCTGCTTTGATTCCTGGCCGGATAGAAGCCAAGGCCAGAAATCTTCTGTTATTTGTTGTTGTAGATCATTGCTGCATTTTTAAACCTCTTTTTGTTTCATCTTAACTAAGTAAGTTGTTGAAACTTCTCTATTGTGTCACTTGTTCGGTATGTTATTGTTATTAGACTAGTTGCTTTCTATATTCTAGACGTGTTTAACTCAGTAGATTAATGGATAAAATCTGTTTAATTATGTGTAACTTAAGACTGCCACTTGGTATTAAGTGGGTTTTGACACTAGTTCACCATGTAAACTCATTAAGTTTGTTGCTAAATCTGTTATCATGTTATCTATTTGATTATGTGCTCACCATGCTATAACCTCGTGGCTAATGCTTACTGATAGCTAATGTGCTTACTGACTCATGATTGATCATGAATTTCTTTTGTATGACTTATCCTAATCTGAGTACTGTCCTAGCCTTCCTGGTGTGAGCACTGCTCAGGGTTCATATGAGACCCTCGTGAACTCTGACACACCAGGATTTTGTCCATAGCCTTCCTTGAAATTGATTCTGGTTATTCTTCTCTAGTGTGAGCACTGGCCGGGGTTCGTGAAGACCTTGGGAACTCTGACACACTAGGGAATTGGGCTTGGTATGAAACAGAGGTGAATCAGTGACTATTGAGCTCTATGAACACTGGTTTTTGGAAATATTGTGGATTGAAGGGCATGACTTATCCAGATGTATTTGGGCCTGCTGCAGGCTTCTTATAGATATATTTTTTAATTTATGTTATTCTGATCTGTAATAATTATTTGTAAATACAATTGGAGGTGATAATAAAATTGGGAAATGGGCTTATTTTTTATATCCTGTATGAAAGGGGTAGATAACATGCCTATAGGTCTTTTGCTATTTATATGTTAGATAACATGCCTATAGGTCTTCTGCTATTATATGTTAGATAACATGCCCATAAGTCTTTCTGCTATTTTATGTTAGATAACATGCCGATAGGTTTTACTTTACGCCTAGAAATATTTTGCTAAAAACTTATCCAAGTGTTATGTTTGCCCTTGCATGATTAGATACCATGCCTATATGAAGTACAATAATCAAGTTCAACTTACAGCATATTCAAATCTGATTCTGTAGAAATAATGGCTATAGGTTTTAACTAATTGGTACACTCGCCTAGCTAATATGCATGTCTGTAATGGCAGTTTCAAAGGTAGAACTCACGCTCATAGGGGTAATTATCGTTTGTGCTGAATAGTAAACTGGTACTCTGCATAATGTTTTGCTAAATACCACTAGAAAGCATGCCTATAGGAGTAACTAATAATTCTGAGCATTTTTTTGTTGTCAACTGCTAAGTAAGTCACCTAGATAACTTGCCTATAGGTTTAAATGCTTTTAATTAAAATCAATAGGCAATTACAGAATCACCTAGGAATTACTGTCATCACATTTACATTACAGAATTACCTAGAGGTATTTTTCATAAACTGTCAGCATGTTTAAAATCCAGAATCACATAGAAACCATGTCTATAGGATTCAATAGCCTTAACCGTTAAAACTGCCAATACACCAATGTGTTCGCGTGCATCTGCTGCCTTATGTGTGGGGGCTAAATTGAGCCTTTATCTACTATTGTATGAAAAGTCCAATATGTTTTGTATGTCTCTTAGTTCTTACAATTTTAAGCAACCTAAGTTGAGTCTAGAACCATCCAAAAATAGAGGTCCCAATGCCTCCATGACCATAGGTAAGGGACGGGTAGTGCACGCATAGGACACGAGTTAGAATGGATTAGAGCATTTTAGGTAAGAACCTAAAGATAGTAATCGGGTAGCAGGAGATGATAGTATGTGCCCGCTGAATAATATGAGTAACACCCCCGTCTTGGGGAAGTTACGAAGTATTATTTATGTTCCACGGGGTGATCCTACAGGCTAAAAAACTTAGGACCCTCATCCCTATTAAATAATTCCTCTGCCTTATTTATCAGACTAATTCACATAAGTTAAGTTCGGTCGGGACCCACTGTTGTGGACCTCGACGGGTGCCTAACACCTTCCCCTAGAGGTAATTTGAGCCCTTACCCGATCTCTGGTGATGCAACTAGCAACATGAATCATTTGCAATAGGTGCCCTAACGCACCTTAATCTGTTAGGTGGTGACTCTCTCAATAACCAATTCCTTTCCCTTCTCAAAAGGAGTTGTCAAACGTCGAAACCCGATTTCGCGAGAAAAAGGGGGCACGACAGCCACACTCTTGCTTTCGCGGCATCCAATCGCGATCTGTGTTTTTAACTTTTGGATCTGGGTTGAGCATGGTTTCGCAGACCGCGTACTTTTCATCGTGGTCGCATAAGAGACTTCCGCGGACACAATTCTAACGTGGGCCGCACTTTTTGTTTTAGCTTGAAATGTGAACTCTTTGAATCTCAGCAATTGCGGTCCGTGGAATTCCAATCGCGCCCGTACAGGTACTTTCATGGCTGCACTTTTATGACGCGGTCCGCGGTCCGCGTTCATGTTATAGCCCAAAAATTCATATCTCTGATTCTTCATTTTGCGGACCTCGAAATAGTGTTCGCGGTCGCGTTGATACTTTCGCAGCCGCACAATCTTGGCGCGGTCCGCGTTTCTCATATGTTGGCACAATCTTGGTTTTTGTTCAAGTTTTGACTCCTTTATGAGTTGAGTATGGCTCCTTTGTCTCATTTTGAACAATTCCTGCAAGAAAGCATATTAAGTTGGTTTCTGAGAATACCTTCACGCATTTTTGTCCCAAAACACAAGTAAAAGAGAGCAAATAATAGGCTAAAATCTCTACTTATCAATGACGCATGCAATTGTGACGTCATACTGAACCTACCTTACTGACTGCGGCTCTCGGAGTGACACGTCATCATCTTAGCAGTGATCACCACTACGTGACCTCCACATCCAAATTTTACCAGAGTTTCTATTGATGAAGTCCGCTCATTGAGGTCGACCAAAATATGACCGTGATAAGCGGAGGGACTAACTGTATGGGTCAAAATCCGGCTAAGGAAATTCGGCATGAAGAGGTGATCAAGTGTGAGAATTGTGGCTCATCATGGGCAACTAGGCTGAGGTCGACCAGGGCTTAACAATATGGAGCCGTTGAGCAAGCCCTTAAGGTCGAGGTCTAGTAGTGGAAAAGGGAATAACGGCTAGTATAACTTTGGAACTTTCGAAGGGGATATTCTATTGAATATTCTCTCTGTTGTACTTTTTTAGGATTTTTGGGAGTATCCCCTACGAATAATAAAATAAAGAGGGAAAAAGCCATGTAACACTCATTCTGATAAGAACTTTTATGAAAAGTTGACTCTTGAGAGATAATACAAAATATTACCTTTCCACAGTGATTCGATTTGTTGTTTGTTCTACCTTTTCTCGCATCAGATCCGATAAAGCCTCGTATATTCCCATATCCATTTGTCTTACGTTGTATCCAGAGGGAAGAACCTTCCACCTCATTCAATATTTGGCTGAATCATTCTCTCTATTTACACTTATTTCCATTTAAAATATTTATTGCTCATCATTGTCCCGCCGTTCATTCTGGATAGCATCTTTCAATATTGTTTGTATTAAATTGGTTCAAGCATCATTCGGCGTTATTAGACAAGTGTTATTCAATCTGTATTGCTGTAATAAATAATTAAAACATTAAAATTTCTGAAATATAAATAGAAACAGAAAGTTAGCAACACCAGTTTAATGAAATGAATTTTGAAAAACAGTATAGGAATAAATCGAGCCCACTGAATACACAGTGTGTCCTTAAGAAAATTATTCCCCTAAAGTACCCGAGGTCTTGGAATATTTTCCTCCCAGGATATAACGATTTAACTCACCAGCGTATTGGTACCAAAAACTCCGGTGAACTTCGAACCACTCAATGGTCGTAACACACACTGGAAAACATTGTGTAGAAGAAGAAGATAATCAGAAAATTTAGTAAGTAAAAATTCTGGGATTCAAGGCATATTTATAGACCATTGGCACTGTTTCTGAAAAGGTTTGCAACCTTCCAGAACAGCCATAGATTTTGTAATAGGTGGGAAAATTGCGGGAAACGACAAACAGATTTAAAATAATCCGAGAAAGAAAACGGATCGGACCGGGTCGCAGGTCATGTGTTATTCCGGATTGAACTTTTCATTAATTAGTTTAATTAATTAATTAATTGAGAGTAATTTTGTCCAAAAATATTAATCAATCAATTGATCTTTGACCAAATCCGAATCCGAAGCCGAAGCTGAGTCGAGCGACGGTGCGAGAGTTTCCTTCTTCTTAACTCTTTAAGAGCTAGAAGAAGAGTATTTTTATATATACCCATCAAAAGTTTTTTCTTCCTCCAATATGGGACAATGTTCCTTTTCCAAGGAGGGAAACTCAAATATTTCATTTGCCCTCAATTTCCCATTCACCCTCCTTAAGCTACACCAAGCTTAAAATTAAGCAATACCAAGCTTAAAACCCCAAAAATCCCCCACATGAATGGGGAATGGCTATAAAATAAAGGAATAAACACGAACGCGTGTGTGTTTTACATGCAAGAATTAATTGCATCTGGATAAGTAGGTTTCCCTTTGAACTTTCCGTTGTGAACTTATATCGGATATATTCGGCCAATCGGTAGATTTGATATCTTTGAACTGTTGAGCTTTGTTGTATACCTAGACAAAATAAGTCACACAATCAATCCTTAACCATTTATGGTTCTCACGGTTGTGTTCGTTTCAGCCATGAACACTGCCTGATTTCATGAGTGCTTAGAGAATGGGCCTTTACTTTCATTCCTCTTGAAGCGCCTTACACTTCACACTCATATAAGTGATTCCTAAACGTGTAATCCTATAGAAACACTATCTGGCCATATCCTACCATACTTCGCAAATCATTAAAAAGCTTTAAGCTTTATTGACTCATCAAAAAGCCTTAATGCTCTACCTCGATTTTGAACATTGTCTACATCACGAGAATGGGTTGAGTTATTTGAAAATGTTGAACCGTCATTCATAACTTTGTTTGATCTCTTTGAACCTAGCTATTGGGATCTCCAGTCTGCTAGGCAGAGTTACCACCATGATGACTTGTCCTAGGCCTTAACCCCATTCCTTTTTATGATCTTTCAACTGCCTCTGTAGATAGGCCTTTTGTAAGTGGATCTGATACGTTATCTATTGACTTTACGTAGTTAATTGTGATAACACCACTAGAGAGTAGTTGTCTAACGGTATTGTGTCTCCATCGTATATGACGAGATTTTCCGTTATACATAATGTTCCCTGCCCTCCCTATTTCCGCTTGACTATCTTCCAAGAAATTCTGGAGCCATTCAACTTCTTCATCGGCCTTATCTAAAGCTATGAATTCAGATTCCATTGTAGAACGGGCGATGCACGTTTTTTTGGATGATTTCCAAGACACTGCTCCACCCCCAATTGTGAAAACACATCCACTTGTGGATTTAACTTCAGATGATTCAGTGATACAATTTGCATCACTATATCCCTTGATCACGGAGGGATATTTGTTATAATGCAAAGCATAATTTTGGGTATGTTTCAGATACCCCAAAACTCGTTTCATTGCCATCCAATGTATTTGATTGGGGTTACTTGTAAATCGACTCAGTTTTCTAATAGCACATGTTATATGTGGTCGCGTATAATTCATGATATACATCAAACTTCCCAATACTCTTGCATAGTCCAGTTGTGAGTCACTTTCACCTTCATTCTTTTGAAGTGCATAACTCACGTCAATTGGAGTCTTGGCAATTTTGAAATCCAAGTACTTGAACTGGTCAAGTACCTTTTCAATGTAGTGAGACTGTGATAATGCTAGACCTTATGGAGTCTTGTGAATTCTGATTCCTAAGATCACATCATCAACTCCTAAGTCATTCATGTTGAATTTGCTAGCCAACATGCGCTTAGTAGCGTCTATATCTGCCATATTATTGCTCATTATCAACATGTCATCAACATATAAACAAAAAATGACTTCATGACCTGGAGTGTTTTTAATGTAAACACATTTGTCACACTCGTTGATTTTAAGCTCACTTGCCAACATTGTTTGGTCAAATTTGGCATGCCATTGTTTGGGTTCTTGTTTAAGTCCATAAAGCGACTTAACAAGTTTGCACACTTTATTTTCATTACCAGGAACCACAAAACCGTCAGGTTGTTCCATGTAAATCTCTTCCTCCAATTATCCATTTAAAAATTTTGGTTTAACATCCATTTGATGGATTTCAATACCATACACGGCCGCTAGTGCCAATAACACCCTAATAGATGTTATCCTCATTACTAGCGAGTAAGTGTCAAAGTAATCAAGGTCTTCCTTTTGTCCATAACCTTTGACAACAAGTCTTGTCTTATATTTGTCAATAGTGCCATTAGCTTTCATTTTCCGTTTAAATATCCATTTCGAACCTAAAGGCTTATTTCGCGGAGGAAGATCAACCAATTCCCATGTATGGTTATCCAAAATTGATTGTGTAATGACCCAAAGGGTCATTTTATGAATTAAGACTCCATTCTAGGATCATTAGTCTTACAAAGATAAATTTTATTTACCTCGATTCGCATGCATAGTCCGAGCATGAAACCGGAAAGCTTTAATGTGAAAATATGAGAAATAATAATTTTTAGAGCTTAAAATTTGGTTTTAGTTGACTTTGGTCAACATTTTTAGTAAACATACCCCGATCTGTGTTCTGACGGTCCCGGAGATCCGCAGTAAAATATGGGACTTAGGCATATGCCCGGAATTGAATTTCGAGGTCCCTAGCTTTAGAAATCAATTTTTGAAGGAAATTGTTTTGCTGGATTTTAATGAAATAAAGAAATGAATTAATGTGTGAACTCATTGGTATCGGGCCCGTATTTTGGTTCCGGATCCCGGTACAAGTTTATTATGACATTTATATCATATATGTGAAATTTGGTGAGAAATCAGAGTTGATTTGATGTGATTCAGACATCCGGTTGAGAAAAGGTGAAATTGAAGTGTTCTTGAGAAAAATCATTAGTTTTGAGGTTGAATTCGTAGTTTTAAATGTTATTTTTGTGATTTGATCGCACGAGCAAGTCCATATGATGTTTTTAGACTTGCGTCCATGTTTGGTTTGGAGCCCCGAGGGCTTGGGTGAGTTTCGGATAGGCCACGGAGTGTTTAGACTTGGAAAAGTTTCATAGTTGGTGTCTGGTGTCTGTACAGGCCTCTGATCTCGAAATTGCAAGATCAGGCTTCACAATTGCGAAGTTAACAGGACTGGTAGTTGCGAGAAATTATATCGCAAATGCGAACTAGGCCTGGAAAGTCCATCTCGCAAATGCGAGATTTACTTCGCAAATGCGAAGACTGCCCAACAAGCCCACTAATCGCAAATGCGACATTTAGGTCGCAAATGCGACATTTAGATCACAAATGCGAAGGCAGCAGGGATTTCGAAGGGTTCGCCTGATCACATTTGCGATAACTGGAGCTGCTCAAATATGTTTTTAGACAGGATTTTCACCTATTTTTCAATTCTCTCAAACCCTAAACCTCCATAGGCGATTTTCCAAAGACTCAAACTTCTCCAAATCATAGGTAAGTGATTCCTAACTAATTCCTTTCAATCCTTAGCAATTTTTAACAAGATTTCAACCTAGAATCTAGAGTTTTCGTGGTAAACAATTGGGATTTTTGGTTAGAACTTAGGAACTTCGAAATTTGGGAATTTAGGATTCCAAAACCAATTATATATCTGGGCTTGGGCGAGAATGGGTAAATGGGATTTTGTCTGAACCTCAAATTTAGACCAAGCAGGCCCGGGGTCGATTTTTGTCTTTTGATAGGAAAACATAGGAAAATCATAGTTTTTCATTAAATTTAATTCCTTTAGCAATAATTAATGATATCGAACCAATTATGATTATATTTGAGCGGGTTAGAGGCAAATTCTAAAGGAAAAGATGTAATTGAGTAGTAGGGGGCCTGCGGAATTGAGGTAAGTGTTTGGGTTAACCTTGACTTGAAGGAATAGGAATCCCCAACTTGAATGCTATGTGAAATTTCATGTGAGTGGTGTATAGCTTAGGTGACGAGTACCTATGCACCACCAAATTATCTGTTTAGCATGTTCCCTCCCCGTTTTCAAATTTATTTGATTCCTGGCATAGTTGTTTCATGATTTTAATGCCTCCATGTCTACTTGTTTGTTAGACATTGGTTCACTTGTTTGGAAATATTAATTGTTCCTTAGTTTCATTGTGGTCCAGTAATAGTTGAACTGGTTGTCAGTGTCTCATGACACATTTCAGTTGGTTTCGTTGTGTAGTGATAATTGGTGAAATTTCTGAATAGTACAGCTTTCGGTTTACATTTGTTGAGACATAAATACTGTGAAACACTTTGATCTAAATTGTGAAACTTTTATTATAAATTATGAGATTGTCTGGTGGGAGCGGGTTGCACGCCGCAACAAGAAGTAAGAAGAGTGGACAAGTAGGATCGGGTTGCACGCCGCAACAAGGAGCAATAAGGGAGAATATTAAAGTTTTACTGATTTTAAACATAAAGACTAGAATACTCACCGTTTTATTGTTGTTATTTAATACTCTGCACTTACGGTTATTTTAAATTGAAATTTGGGAATTTTCGTGAGAATTTGGTTATAGCTGAGATCTGGAAAAGTTAACCGATTTATTTTATTAATTCTTGCAAGTTACTATTTAATTAGTTTATTATTTTATTTTTGATTTATTATACATTGTATCCAGGTTATGTTACAAATGCCCCGTTGTAGCCTCGTCACTACTTCGTCGAGGTTAGGCTCGGCACTTACCAGTACATGGGGTTGGTTGTACTGATTCTGCACTCTGCACTTCTTGTGCAGATCCAGGTTCCGGTCAGAGTTGAATTATCGAATAGTAGCTGAGCATTCGTATGGAGACACGAGGTAGATCTGCTGGCGTTCGCAGATTCGTGGAGTCTTCTCCACATTATTTAGCTGTTGTTTTATTTCATTCAAAACAGATATATATTTTCTTTCAGCCAAATACTCGTAGTATTCTTTATTAGTTCGTGAATTGTGACTCCAAACCTTGGGTAGCTATATACTTAGCATTAGTTCGTGGTTCGTTTCATTATTTCGAATATTGATCTTGATATCATTTATTGTATAGTATTGGATTTCGTATTCATTTTAAACTATCTAATTATGTTTAGATAAAAAATTTAAAAGAAAAGGTTAGTTAAGTTCTAACATTGGCTTGCCTAGCATGTATGGTGTTAGGCGCCATCACGATTCTGAGGGTTGGGAATTTGGGTCGTGACAAGTTGGTATCAGAGCACTAGGTTGCCTAGGTCTCATAATTCATGAACAAGATTAATAGAGTCTGAAGGATCGGTACGGAGACGTCTGTACTTATCTCTCAGAGGTTATGAAGTTAGAAACAAACTCATTTTATTTCTACTTTGTCGTTCGGTTCTTGTTATCTCAAATACTGATAGAACTCTTCTATTCTCTCGCAAATAGAGAGAACACGTGTTTCTTCTTCCGCTGACCAACAATCAGGTCCTCCAGCAGTAGCAGCTCCTACTAGGGGCAGAGGCCGAGGCCAAACCAAAGGCCGCGGCAGGGGCAGGACTCAGCCCATTGCTCAGACAACTTGTAACATGTTTGCCAAAGAAAAAGTTTAAAGGCTCAAAAGGGTTGACTAGGGAAAATATGCACGGGTAGGAAATTTAGGCACAATAGCAGTCCAAGGAAGGCCTAATATCATTTTTTTCAAACCAAGTTAGTCTAGGATTTCTCCTTGAAGCACATCCCCGGCAAATTCTAGACTACAGATGATGCAAGAGAACTTCATAATAAATCTCACCACACATGGCACATGAAAACTCAAGTGGAATAAAAATCCAAAACCCAATTGAAACCAGTGAATCTCAAGGAGATCACATATAGCCTAAGAAACTATTTTGTGAATAAAAGAGCCAAAAGAAAAATGAGTGGCAATAATCTTTACTTCAATCATCTTCTTTTTCAAAAATCAAGAATTCATATGCCAAGGTTTAAATCGTGTTGGTACCAAGCAAGCCACAAATTGGCTAATGGGCACAACCCCAACTCAAACCACTTATTCTTCCTAAATTAACAAAAACTATATCTAAACTACAAGACTAATTCTCTTAAGAAAGTCTCCAAGTTATCCATCATCGGGAAGAGTCGAAACAAAATTTTACCAAAAGATTACCCAGTTCAAAAAGAAAATTGGCATCCTCGGAAAAAGGACCATGGTGAAAATAAAACCAAGGATATCGCCACCAAAATAAAACATACTACATATATAATATAACAATTCACATGAAAACGAAATAACATCACATCCACCGTTATACAAGAAGCCACCACCAACTCAAATGTTACGATGTCCCAAATGCAACTAATCAATATAGAATAAAAAGGTGAAGGGTGCTCCCTGAATACAGAATCAAGTTCTCTCCTCACTGTCGGACTCCGCCGCANTGACTGACTTTTCGTTAATTAATTGTGAATTATTCGCGTTACTGGCATATCCATAATTCATCTGTCAAAATCATTGAAATTCTGCATTATGAATTTGTTGGTCATAATTAGTTAAATGATAGACAAATGACGAGTATTTAACGTAATGTAGTATTTAATAACTAATTACTATAAAAATTGATCATTTTATTCGATAAATCGTAGATTTGATTAAAAATATAATTGGTTACTGTATCCTTAATTAATATGTAAATATATATGAAAATAAGGTTTTAAATTAATTGCTACATTTTTATTAGTTTAGAGTTTAATTTAATTAAAAAAATTAAGTTAATTGACTAAAGGAAAATCGGACCTGGGCCAAGAAACACCCAGGTCCAAAACCAATCCCCATATGCCCAAACAACTTGGCCCAAACCAAACCCTTAACCCGACCTGCCCCCATAAAAGCCAAACGACACCGTTTCGCCCC
>ML313939.1:18849-66520 GCA_005239505.1 Nicotiana paniculata | reverse complement strand
GCGGCAGATGCATTGGCGGATTTCAATTTAGGTGGTGACCCTGCTGAATCTTCAAAATCTGATTTGAAGAAAGACAAGGCGAGGGAATGAAAGAAGAATGGAAAGGCCAAGCTGCTGAAACAGAAGGGTTTGCTAAGAATGGGAGGCAAGCGGAGACTCCCTATGGCAAGGAAAGAAACGGCAAGTTCAAGGGCTGTTTCACTTGTGGTGGACCACACTTGAAGAAGGACTATCCGTTGCAGGAGAGGGTGAATGCAATGATGGCTGCGGAAAGATAGGAACAAGTGGTGGAAGCAAATGCCATTGTGGCAGAAGTGAAGGAAGCACCCGGGGTGTTGTATGTCAACAACCCCTTGGGGTTGATTAATTGAGTTGGCTCGATGAGGACGTCGATTTCAAAGGGTGTGGGTGGTTTGTTAGGACCCAATTCTTTGACATCGGGCGTTGGCGCGGCTGTGGCAAGGATTAGGCGTGATGGCCTTGTCATAGGCCCATGCGCGGGCAATACGATCATGCGGGCGACGGACAAGACATTGACATGAGGGCTGTTGTGGGCAAGTATTGGCCAAGGTCTTGGCACGGGCGAGACACGCTTGGAAAGGTCTTGACAAAACAATGTGGGCAATGTTAGGGCGGCATGGCACGGCATGCGCGCCAAAATCAGTGGGCAATGGCACTATGGGTTGTGGCAGCTAGGTGCGGACTAAGCTAAGGCACGACAGATGTGCGGGTGAATGGCAAAGTCTTTAAATAGCCAAGGCAAGGCTATGTGAATGAAAATACAAGCAATGGCATGGGGGAAATGGGCATTGACATGGGCAAGGCANAAAGGCTTTCAATAGCCAAGGCAAGGCTATGTGAATGAAAATACAAGCAATGGCACGAGGGAAATGGGCATTGACATGGGCAAGGCAGAAAACTAGGCCAAGGCAGTGTGCGGGCGGCAGCGGCGTCGGACGTGTGCGGCAAAGTCATGGCGGCAGAATGCGGGTGAGACATTGGTGCGGAACATTGTCAAAGATAAGCTAAATCTTGGACAAAGCAATGCTTAGTCGTGAAGCATAGCTGACCAAGTCAAAAGGCACATGCAAGGCACATGCCAAAGTAGTGGGCGGTTACATTTCAACTCCCCTTGTCCCCATGATCTCCCATGATCTCCCATGAACTGATTATGCTTGTATCCATGATCCCATTTCGTGTATAATGGCCTAAGTAGTTGGGGATGTCAACTACAAGTTAGGATCAGATTTAAACTTAGCCCGACAAGTGGCAAAAGCTGTCGATGACAAGTGTCAATGTGCTGCCAAGTCTTAAGGGCTGCCTATGTTCTATAAATAGGGCCTTATGGTCTTAGGCAGAGGAGTGTGGGTAATTTCGTGTGGAATTACAAGAGGGAATCAAGAGTGAAACTTGAGGGTTTCAAAAGGGACTAAGGCTAGGCTTGGGCAGGTTTTAGTGTTGGCCAAGAACGACATGTGTTCTTCGTCAAGAGTGGGCAATGATCGACTTGTGATCATAGCAAGTGAGGGTTTCCTTTGTAGTTTTTTGAAATAAATACAAAGGTTGGGTTTTCCCGTATTTGGTTGTGTTTCTTACTGTTTTGCTGCCTAAAATTCGTCAAGGCCTAACTTGCTGAAATTAGGCTAAGTATAGGGAAAGACTGAGTCAAGCGTGCAACTTGACTGCCGCACGGGTATGATTCGGACAAAGTAAAATCACCCATGTGACAGATAGTACATCCGCTGAAGGCATCATTCACACTAATTTCCAGCAAGTTCCAAGAGCTGCCAAGGGCCCTTTCTTCATGGATATGTGGAAAGTTCTGTCATTTAGAATTAGATATGAAAAATCGATTTTTTTTGTAAGTTAACTCTGTGTATAGTGAGAGGAAAAGATGTAACAAGTGTATTTTTGCCCATAGAATCTTCCTCTTTTACGGTAGAAAAGGCATCCAAGAGGTAAGGTTTTATGTCTCCCTCTGTTGTATTTTTTGTTTATGTAATAGACAAGGTAGGGTCTAGCCAAACCCCCAACACCACAGGAGGTGAAAGCCTTGATGATTGGATTTTAAATAAAAAAAAAGTTCAAAGGTAAATGGATGGAGCATTTTAACATAGTAGAGAGCATGCTAAACCTAAGATGGATATCAAGATAGCGACACTACTAAAAAATAAACCTTTTCCTAGAGGGTTCCTTAGTACAAAATTTTTGTAGACCATGTGGCAGGAAATGCCAAATTATTTTATTTATTAAAATTCTAAAGAATCGACGACTACCCATCTATTTTTTAGCGCCATAATACTCACAATATGTAAGATGGATAATAATCCTCAACAATGTCTCTGCACCATTTGTGGCATGTTGACTAATTGGTATGACGTAACTGAAATCCTTGATATCGCACTTGAACTTTATTTACAGATTTTAGTGTATGTGCGATGCGCGTGTTTCTCGTATTAATGAGACCTTTTAAACTAGCATAAATATTATTCAAAAGTTGTTTGCATTACATTACAATATAAAACTTAACAAAAAATTGCAAGTTCTAAAATGATATTTGCGTTAATCATATTTACAGTTTTGATATCCTCTAGAGATTTTTCCTTTAGTTTGTTCTAGTACTTATTTCGTTGTATTAAAGTGACATATGATTATACAACTTACATCATGATCTTGCTTAACATCAGCCTTTGGGCCTGATGCGTATTGAGATTAATCACCTAATATACCAAAGCAAGGGGATGAATAGGCTAAATTTTTAAGGGGAAAAGGTTTGACTAAATTCTAATCTCATACATGTCTGGTTTTAATTCCTAGAATTGATAATCCTGCTACTTTTACTGACTTTAGACCAATTAGCCTTTCAAATTTTACTAACAAGATTATTTCTAAAATCATTTCTATTAGAGTTAATATTCTTTTGCACAAATTAGTCTCTTCGAATCAAAGTGGTTTTGTAAAAGATACGCTAATATATGAGAATGTATTGATCGCTCCAGAGATATTCATAATATTGCTCAAAATTAACAAGGTGGTAATTCATAATATTGCTCAAAATTAACAAAGGTGGTAGTGTGGTTATTAAGCTTGATATGGCTTAAGCATATGATAGAATGTCCTGAGATTTTACTTATGTTGTTTTAAGAAAGTTTGGATTTTCTGATATTTGGATTTTAATGATTCAAAATCAAATCTCTAATGTGTGGTACTCAGTCATTGTGAATGGTACTAGACAAGGCTTCTTCTCATTCTCTCAAGGGCTTAAAAAAGGATATCTATTATCTCCCTCATTATTCATAATAAATGCTGAGGTCTTGTCTAGATCTCTTAACTGTTTGTATAGGAATCCTAATTACATCCATTTCTCTATGCCTGCTAATGTTCTAAAGATTAACCACTTAGCCTATGTTGATGATATAGCTATTTTCTGTAGTGGTGACTCTATCTCTATTAAATTAGTCATGAAAACTATCTCTAATTATGAAATGAGTTCTGGTCAACTTGTAAATAGAGATAGAAGTTATGTCCTAACTTCTCCTAACACTGCTGCTATCAGAATCAACAGGATTAAAAATTGCTCAGGTTTTATGGGTAAGACTTTTCCTTTTACCTATCTAGGCCGCCCTCTTAATGTGGGAAGGAAAAAGATTGAATATTTTGACAGAATGCTAAGTTAGATTGTTAAAAGATTGGCAGGGTAAGTTTTTTTCTTATGGTGGTAAAGTTGTTTTGATTAAAAGTGTGCTCCAATCCATCCTTGTTTATACTTTATCTGCTATGTCCCCTTCTAAAGGTGTGCTTAGATTAATTGAAAAGTATTTTCCCAACCTTTTCTGGGGTAACTCTGTTGATCATAAAAAATATCATTGGAGTTCTTGGAACAATATTTATCTACCTACTGAGGAAGGGGACAATGGTATCAGGAGAATAGAGGATATTAGCGACATGTTAGCCATGAAAAGGTGGTGGAGGATTAGGTTCACATCATCTCTCTGGGCTACCTTCATCAAATACAAATATTGTGTAAGGGCCCATTTAGTCTCAAAGAAACTGGCTCTTGGTAACTCTCATGCTTGTGGTCATGTTCTCAAGGTAAGGGATATTGCAGAGAAGCATATGGTTTGGTAGAAAAAATCAGGGTCTAGTAATTTTTGGTGGGATAATTGATCATTAAAGGACCCATTGGCAGCCTTGGTTTCTAACACTAGTAAGACTGCTAAGATCTTGGTTGAGGAGTTCATTACAAATGGTCACTGGAACATTTGTAAGCTGAAGGACTCCTTACCAGATCAATTGGTCCATCACATCAACTCCATTGTCATTGGAAATCAAGACTCCGATGATCAAGTTTTCTGGGAACTTTCTGATAATGGCAAATACTCTAACAAAAGTGCTTGGAATCTGGTAAGGAAGTCAAGAACTAAAGTGCAATTCATCAACAAGGTATGAAACTCTAATATCCCTTTTAAAATGTCCTTTTTGGTTTGGAGATTGTGGAAAAGTACACTTCCTTTTGATGAAGTGATAACTAAGTTTGGAAAACAAATTGTTTCTAAATGTGATTGTCGTCTAAACCCTTCTACTGATAGCGTGAATCATATATTCATGGAGGGCCAAGCTGCTAGCTATACTTGGAATCTATTTGGAAATGCTCTTGGTTTCCTTTATCACCCCACCCCTAGATATATGCTTAACACCTGGTGGATTACTATGGGTGCCAATGATGTACATAAATTAGTGCTAAATATAACTCCTACTATCATATGCTGGTTCTTATGGAAAGAATTCTGTGCGTGCAGGTATGTTGATAAAAAGAATTTCAACATATTTAGATTGCATCATCAAATCTCTTGGAGTGTTGAGGCTGCAATCAATAAGGCTTATCCTAAATGGAAGCTTATAATGCCACGGAATAGCTTCTGTGACATATTGACAAGATTACAACCTGTCCACAAATGCATTGTAGTCCAATAGAGGAAATCAGATAGGGGCAAGGTCAAGATCAACACCGGTGGGAGCTATATCCAAGGTGAAATAAAGACAGGGCTAGGAGGAGCTCTTAGATATGAGAATGAAGACATAACCATGTCCTTTTCTATACCCTTTAATGGAGAAAATCACAACCTTGCTGAAGCTCAGGCAGCGTGGACTGGTATCAATTGGTGCGTGCAGAATGGATTCACACAAGCCATCATAGAGTTGGGCTCTCTTTACATTGTAGATATCCTTCGTAAGGAGAGTACAACTAATAATAAACTAATTTAAATCGCTGACAAGATTGGAGACATTTTAAACACCTTTGAAATCCAGATTATGCACTGCTATAGAGAGGCAAATCATCTTGCTGATTGTTTAGCTGAAATGACAGCAAAACCACAACAGGTTGCTTTCTTCTACTCCAACCAGCAACTACCCAGTAAAGCTAAGGAACCTCTTATGCTAGATAAAAAAAGATGCCCAACATAAGGAACAAATATGATAACGCCAATTTTTTTGTTAGCTAGGCCTTTTTTTGTAATTAGAGGCACGTGGTCTATTCATAATCGCCTACGCCTCATATTTTGAAGGGTGTGCTTTATCCTTGTGTTGTAATAACAAAGCTCTGTTTTTGATTAATACAACACCCCAGTATAATTGGAAAAAAATTTATTAAAAAAAAGAAAAAAAAGGGATGAACAGGCGTGCGTTTTCTATTATTGGATCCATATACATATATAGTGTGTTTGGTATGAAGGAAAATATTTTTTAGAAAATGTTTTATAATTTTTTCATATTTGGTTAAATTAAATATTTAAAAAATATTTTTTAAAAGATAGATAGATCAAAATAGCATGAACTGGCAGTTTTTGGACGTTAATGGAAAAATAGTCAGTGTTTGCAAAGTATTTAAAAAATAGCCACTACTTGATCCTGAGTTAAAATATGGACAAAAATACCCTTAATTAAAACATGCAAAAATTCAGGATAATATGCTAGATTATACAACTCCTGCATATAAAACTCCAGAATATTATAATGGATTCCAGCATACCCTGAATTCCAGCACATTATACACGAATTTCATAAGTAAAGAAATTGTACGCCAGCATATTATGCTGGATTTTTTCAGATTTTAACTAAGGGTATATTTGTTCAGATTTTATTTTCGCATGAGAAAATGGCAAAATTTCAATTAATTTTGAATTAATGACTAATTTTAAATAACAATAGTAAATCAGGCTAATTAGTACTCAATTTCTTTGAAAAGATAGAGGGAAGAAAGAAATACAGTTAGCTCTTAGTTTCATTTATGTTATAGGCATCATAAAGAGGCAAATACATAATAGCAAGCAAAAGAAATTTAAAGCAAAGGAATAAGGGATATTCGCTTTTAGTCCGTTTCAAAAATTATTTATATTTGGTAGTCGAAAAAGTGTATAAAATTTATATAATTTTATATATATCATCAGAATGTATATATATATACAAAAAATATAAAAATAAATTTTCAATTATTATTTTAAAAGCGACTATACAATGTCATATTTCCAAGGAACAATCCAAGCCTGAATCAACCAACAATTTAAAAACGCCGACCTAAACAGAAACACTGCGGAGGACGACCGCCTCAATGGTTAGACCAGGCCCAAAACCCAAAAGGACGCCCCACTCAAGTCCTTCACCGGTGGTACCCAATTCTTGCCTGATAGAGGCTTTCCTCATCTCGTCCAAAACAAACAAAACATAGGCACTGCTCATATTCCCGTATTTACTCGGGACATGCCTTGTAGCCTTGAGTTTTTCAGGCTTTAGACCCAATTTTAATTCAATTTGATCCAAAAATGCACGTCCGCCTGCATGAGATACCCAAAAGATAGAGTTCCAATCAGAAATACCCAAAGGCTGGAATGCTCTCACTAGAATCTTCTCAATGTTTTTTGATATTAGCATTGGAGTATCCTTATGTATTTCAGCTATCAACCCGGCCTCATTAAGGTTACCAGTAATTGCATTTCCACTGTCCGGGAGAAGAGTTTGAGTTGCGAATATAAGCTCAAACAAAGGCGTTTCTATAGTTAGAACTGGATCGGAACCAATAATGACAGCTGATGCCCCACCAAAGAGAGTTTGCCCAACCAAAACTTCGGACTCGGTTTCACTTGGGGCATGGAAGCCGAGTAAACTGATTAATTCTGAGCAAACAACAATGACGTGAGCACCCTTATTATTCTCGGCTAAGTCCTTGGCTAATCGTAGAGCAGCACCACCACCAAAACAACCTTGTTGGTACATCATGTATCGCTTGACTAATGGGCTAAGTTCAAGAAGTTTAGTGAGTTGATAGTCAGCACCAGGTATATCCACACTACTAGTGGTGCAAAAGACCAAATGAGTAATCTTGGATTTGGACTGACCCCATTCTTTAATGGCCTTTTCTGCGGCTTTTTGGCCAAGTTTTGGTACTTCAACAATCGCTATGTCTTGCCTGACATTAAAGGAAGGTGCTTTGTATTCACAAAAATTAGGATTTTTTGCCAAGATTTCCTCTGTTAAGTGGAAGTACCTCCTTTTTATCATTGTTCCGTCACCTGCAACATAATGGAAAATGTTAAACCAACATATCTCTAAGGTGCATGGTTCAATTAACATGCTCCTTGTACGTACTTAAAGCGTTAAAATTTAATGCTTATTATTTTTTATTATGGTTAAAGCAGAAAATCCATTAATAAATAAATAAATCACAAGATTAAGAGTAGCAGCGTTTGAACGAGCGAAGGAATTGCTAAAACCAGCAAAAATATTACATTCCGATATTGAAGTTTTTATGTAATGCCTCACAGTTTTAATATAGATGAACTCTTATCTTAGATAAGTTACAAATGTGAAAGTGATTGACTTTAAATATAAGTCTCTCTCTAAAACTCTCTCTGTACTAACGGCTATTTCTCTAAAATCAGTAACACCTCCCTCCATTAGGGGCGAGTGCTGCACACGCACCTACGCATGGGATCACCGGCAGGCAGCATACCGGCGTGTCCTCTGGAGAATATTGCTCCACCAGATGGAGCGACTAACCCTACGGGCGGAATTTCACCCAAACTGGACTTTGCCAAAGCAGTAGTAACCCCTGCTAAACCCAGCTCCAAAGCTCGACTAGGGGATCCTAATGTCAAAGCTAGGGTTACGACCCACAATGGTATGCCGTCGGTCATCTTCAAGGCCAGTGACTACTACGGAATAATGGCGGAGGAATGCAAATTCACCATCATAGGGAAATTTCTGAAATCTCGTCCCAACATTGAAAGAATTCGCTCTGTGTTTGCTGAGAAGGTCCCCCTTAAAGTAGAGGTCAAAATCTGTGCCTACGATTATCACACTGTCTTTATTGATGTTAAGAATGAAGATGATTGCAAGCCCGTATGGTTTAAGCGCTCAATTGAAATCGTGTTATGTGGTTACAAAAATAGTCGCCGGATTTTAAACCGGAGGAGGACTCTCCAATTGTTCCTGTTTGGGTTCTTCTGGTTCTTCTGCCGAACCTCCCGTTCCACTGTCATACTTGGCACTATGTGAAACAAATTCTGGGTCCGGTGGGCAGTCCGCTGTCGATGGATATCGCTACTGATTGCAGAACTAGGCCAAGCTTGGCTAAGGTACGCGTGGTAGTGGACCTGACGAAACCTATGCTGAACTCTGTCTGGGTTGGAATGGAGGAAGAGTCTAATCCTCTTAAGGGATTTACTCAGAAAATTGAGTATGAGGGAGTGCCGAAATACTGTAAACACCGTAAACTATTAGGCCACTCCTTAATACAATGCAGGGCTATTGAAAAGGAGAAGGATAAAGAAAAAGAGAAGGAATTCAGGCAACAAGATGTAGTGAAACAAAACCATCAAGAAACTAAACATAAAAAGGAGGACAATAAAGCTAATGACAAAACTCAAAATAGCACAGACAAAACAGACAATTCCACCGTTCAACAGGGCAACAAAACTCAGACCAAAGACGACAATAGCGCAACTAAGGTTCAAGGAACCAATGCTCACACCTCCAAAATAAAGCAAGCAGGGTATAAGGGTGACCACAGTAAAGAAACAAGGATGTTGGCTGAGCCTCATAAGAAGTCAGAGCCTCCCAAGTTATTGAGAAGGAATGACAAATTGAAACAAGGTAGCCCTCAAGAACCTGAAGCGCAGATGTATTCTGCCCAGGAACAGGAGAAAAGAAAAATCACCAGCGAACCAAAAAAGAAGAAGATAAAGGCTACTAACAAATACCTTCAAGTTAGGAACAAGCTGTGGAACAAGAGAAAGAATAAGAAGATATATAATGATATCGACAAGGTTCTTAAAAGAATTGAAGGGACCTCAGAGAAAATTATCCAAAACCCAAAGGAAAAGGCAGATACCAATCAAACAAAGACTCCTAAGCAAAAAGAAAAGGCTGACCTTAACTCTAGTAACAACATCAACCAAGGAGATGAAAATACTAGATACGGAAATGAAACAATGCGAAAAGTTAATTAGATACAAGTCAAGAGTGGTGAACTGGTCGTAGACCTTGGTCCTATCAAGCTGGTACAGTATAACTCCTCAAACATACAAGGAACCTTGGTGANGAGTTTTTGTTTTGTTAAGCATAACTTCTTTACTTTGCTAATAGAAGATTGGTTGGAAGTGTTAAATAAACTAATGGCTGCCTCGTGGATCTATAGTTATTCTTGTTCAAAATATTTGTCCATCCGTTAAATATTGCTCTTGATTGTTTGTTATGTTATGGAAGTTTGAAGATGTAGTTCTTGAATTCAATAAATTTCATGATGAGTTGGGGCTTATGCCTAACAGTTTCTCAAAATCAGAAGCTTATTACGTGTTGTTGCAAGGCAGAAGAGGCATAGACTGTTTTTAGTGATGTTTTTGAAATATTGTATGGAGTGGTGAACTGGTCGTAGACCTTGGTCCTATCAAGCTGGTACATTATAACTCCTCAAACATACAAGGAACCTTGGTGGAAGTTGACAACATAGAGGAAGTCTCTTCTGAAGAAGGGGACATTGGTAAGCGAGTTGGAGAAATTTCAGCTCTATCAGAACCTCCAGACCCTATCTCAGAGGAACTAGACAACATAACTGCTAAACAGGGCCTATCCCCAAGAGGAACAAAGCTGGAAAACAGAAAAAAGGAGGAAAACAATCTGGGCAGATCAGCCAAGCAGGCCTCCTACACACTAAACACCAAGATAAAAATACACCACCCCTAAAATCCAATGTTTAAAGCCATCATTTGGAATATTAGGGGGATGAGATCCAAAGGAGCTTCGACAGGCTGTTTAAACTAGTCAGACTCCACAAAGTCAATTTCATCGCATTACAAGAACCTTTTTTGGCTCCTTCTCAGATTGAGGAATTCAGAGAGCAACTTGGTTTCGACAATGCTATGACTAATAACAACAGTAAAATCGGGTGTTTTTGGAATCACACTCTCAACTGCACCCTCATATCTCAACACAAACAACAAATGACTTTCAAGGCTAACCAAGTTGGCCATTCAGACTACTTTTGGTTCACTGCCGTTTATGAAAAGACCAACGCTAGCAGAAGAAAAAGTCTCTGGAGGCAGCTAAAGAGATTACATACTATAATAGATGGCCCCTGGGCAGTAGGAGTTCCCTTCAATGTGATTGTATCTCCGGATGAAAATAAGGGAGGTCGCCCTCACACCCTCTCTAAGAGTATTGACTTTATTAATTGCATGGACGATTGCAGTTTATTTGACACAAACTTCACTGGCAACAACTTCACATGGTGTAATGGTAGGAAGAGAAGGAAACATATCAGCAAAAGGCTTGACAGAGTTATCACCAACCAGGAATGGATTGACAAATTCACGTACTATAGAGTCGACCATCTACCAAAAACAGGATCGGATCACAACATGATTTTCTTTCAAAACACTCCATACAACATGAATTTCATTAAGTATTTCAGATACTTAAATTTTTAGGCAGAACAAGAAGGGTACCATGACATTGTCAAGAAGTGCTGGGAGGCGGATATTCAAGGAAATACGACGTGGAGACTCCAGAACAAACTCAAGAACCTTGCTCACACTCTTAGTAAGTGGTCGAGAGATACAATTGGGGATGTCTTTGAAACTGTCAAACACATGGAGGATATTGTCAAAATTAAGGAGGAAGAATACGAAGAAGATGATTCGGACCTCAATAGGATGGCTCTACACAAAGCTCAAGCGGACTATATAAGATGTCTTAAGACTCAGGAATCCATATTGAGGCGGAAAACTAAGCTGAAACGGGCGGAGGAGGGCGGCACCAACTCAAAATACTTCTACAGCATAATTAAGGGTAGGAGAAGAAGAGCTCAGATTCTCAGAATTAAGGACTCCGAGGGCAACTGGAAAGTGGATTCTAACAGCATTGCGTAGGCTGCCATTGACCATTTCAGCAACTTATTCACTCAACCTGAAATTAGGAGCGATATGAGTATCCTTAGATACTTGGATGAAAGAGTTATTGACCAGCATAATGAGAGGCTTCAGGAATGCCCATCTGAAGAAGAAATTAAATCGGCTATTTTCTCTATGGATCCTAATAGTTCAGCTGGGCCCGATGGCTTCAATGGTAATTTTTTCCAATCTTCTTCGGAGACGATCAAGGTTGACTTAATAGACTTTGTGAGGTCCTTTTTCACTGGAGCTAATCTTACTAGATACTACACACATGCTTGCCTGGTTATTATTCCAAAAGTAAAGGCCCCGAGTGAGTTTAGCCAACTAAGACCTATAAGCCTGTGCAATTTCACTAATAAAATTCTTTCCAAGATCATTGCCATGAGATTATCCCCTATTATTCCTAGAATTGTTTCTGAAAACCAAACTGGTTTTGTGAAAGATAGGCTCATCACGGAAAATATTCTTCTAGCTCAGGAGATCGTTCATGGTATCAAGGGAGGGAAGGAGGGTGGAAATGTGGTCATGAAACTAGACATGTCTAAAGCATATGATAAAATGTCATGGACCTTCCTCACTTCAGTTCTCAGGAAGCTGGGCTTCAAGGAGTACTTTATACAGCTCGTTCACAGGTTAATTTCAAATAATTGGTATTCTATAATAGTCAACGGAACAAGGCATGGATTCTTTAGATCCTTCAGAGGTCTAAAGCAAGGTGACCCTCTTTCCCCAGCCCTCTTCATTCTTGCTGCCGAGGCTCTCTCAAAGTCTCTGCCAACAAAAATTTCAAAGGTTTCAACATGAATGCGAACGGTCCACAGATCAATCACCTATGTTATGCTGATGATGTGGTACTTTTCTCCTCCATTAGAAGACAGTCCATCAAGCTAATAATGAAGAAGATTGAAAGCTACCAACAAGCCTCCGGACAGGAAGTGAACAAAGGAAAAAGTTGCTTCATCACACATCACGATCTTGATCCGAGGATTAACAGAAGGATTAAAAAATGGACCGGCTATGAGAAATCTAATTTTCCATTTACCTATTTGGGCTGTCGTATCTACACAGGCAGGAAAAGAATAAATATATTCACGGACCTGGCTACTAAAGTGGTGTCCAAAGCAGGTGCTTGGCAAAGTAAGATGTTAACTGCGGGAGGCAAAGCTCTGATCATTAAGCATATTCTTCAATCCCAGACTTTTCACTTATTCGGTTCCATGGAAACCCCTATGTCCATACTATTACAAATTGAGAAGTACTTCTCTAATTTTTTCTGGGGGACGAACGAGGGGAAGAGTAAATACCACTGGTGCTCTTGGAAAAAATGTGTTACCCTACTGAGGAAGGAGGCCTCGGCTTCAAAAGACTCAAAGATATCTGCAATACCTTCACATCCAAACGATGGTGGAGACTCAGAACCATCGACAACCTGTGGACTAAGTTCATCAAAGCTAAATATTGCCCGAGAACCAACATGGTGGCCAAAATCATTGCTCCAAGCAACTCCAATATATGGAGAAACTTACTTCAAATCAGACCCCAAGTGGAACAGTACATCAAATGGGAAATAAACGCCGGTAACATTCTGTTTTGGTGGGATAATTGGCCTAGTCAAGGCCCTATTGCTCGAAGTGTTCATCTCGCCAAAAAACCAGAGAGTATCATGGTTAAAGAATACATCCTCAACAGTCAGTGGGATATCCCCAACCTCAGCACCTTTCTTCCCCACACGATTGTTCAGGATGTTATACGAATAGAAATTGGGGACAAAGAAAAGTCAAACATTGGTATTTGGTCCTTGGAGAACACCGACAATTTCTCATGCTCTTCAGCCTTTGACAAGATCAGACAAAGACAAGCTAAAGACCCTATGGTTGCTAATATTTGGGGGAAGAGTATCCCTTTCAAGGTTTCCTTCTTCATGTGGAAACTTCTCAGGAATAAGCTACCTCTAGATGACATTATTCCCAAGTTCGCATTCAAACGAATTCCAGATGTACATGCTGTAGAAACGCTCAGCCTAAAACTGTGGACCATGTCTTCACTACTAGCTACATGGCCTCCAAATTTTGGAACCACCTCGCGGGCCCTTTGGGCATCGCACACGGAGGAAACAAAGTTAAAGGGGTATTGGACTGTTGGTGGCAAACGAGACCAAAGAATGCACTTCAAAAGTTATTACTCAATGTCACCCCTTGTTACACCATGTGGAAAATCTGGAAAGCACTATGTGCGAAGAAATATAATAACAAATCCACCACTGTATTTAGGATTGCTAATCATGTTCTTTTAAATGTGCATGTTAATATTTCTAAATGTTATAGTAGTAGACTACAACTGGAGCTGGAAAAACATTTGCCACTTAACAGAAACTTATAAACCCAATATTACTAGTGTGCTGGTGCGGTGAGAAATGCCTCAAGGGGATACATGGAAGATTAACACCGACGGAAGTTTTGTAGCCTCTAGCGGGCAGGCAGAAATAAGGGCAATTGTTAGAAAGGGAAATGGGGACTTGGTTATGGCTTTTTCCAAACCAGTGCAATTCTCAACTAACATTCTTTGTGAACTGCATGCCGCTATCTATGGAGTTAATTGGTGCTATCAACATCAACCACCACAACTCACGCTAGAGATGGACTCACAGGTGGCTGTAAAGATGATCCAAGGATTGGTTAAACCTCCATGGAAACTTCGAAGAGTTGTGGAGGAGGTGCAAAAGAAAATGCTTGAAAGACGCTTCCACATAAAACACTGTTACAGAGAAGCCAATGCGGTTGCCGACTCTCTTGCAAAGCTAGCAACAACATCGGGCAATGAGAAAATGTTTCTCACAGAGGAGGAAATTCAAGAGGATTCAAGAAGACCCCTGCGAATGGATAAACTACAAATGGCCTCCTTCAGATTCAAAAAGGGGAAACACTCCGGATGGCACTACGATCCTCCTTAAAAACTCCTGCGGGGAGGTCTAATCTGTGAAGACAACCCTCCCTTACCCCGACCTGTTATTAGATATAACATTGTATTATGCAATCTATAATCGTAATGTACGGGTCCTTTTGGTGTACTCTGGTGATTTTTGGCAATACGTCCCCCTCCTTAGTTATCAATAAAAAGTGCTGGACACTGGTTTAATTAAAAAAAGGATTTGACTTTAAATAACCCGATGTTAAGAGAGATTTTCATGTACGTTGTGTTCAATTCATGGTTGTATTCAAGTACAGTGGCGGACCCAAGTGGTGGCTAGCAGGTTCAACTGAACCCGCTTCATCAAAAAATAATACTGTGTATATGCATAAATTAAGATTAAAATTGTGTAAATTTTGTATAAATATTTATTTGAATCCACTTGATAACTACTATTTTATAACTAAAGTTATATACTTCTATGATTGAACCCGCTTGTATAAAAATCTGAGTCCGCCACTGTTCAAGTATACTTCATAACAAAAATGAAACTTGGAATATTGATATTTTGAAAGTAACAGAAACTAGATTGGAATATCTTACACATGCGCTTAAACTTTTCCTTAAGCTCAGTTTTATGCTCATTGTTAGTGACACGAAAAAAATAATCAGGATAAGTACTTTGATCAAAACAGTTGGGAGGATTGGCTGTTCCAATGGCCAACACGGTGGCCGGCCCGTTGTGCCCAACGAATTTCCTCAACAGTTGCCATTTTTGCGAAACAAATAGTGATTTTGCTAGGTTTTTCGATTGCGGGAGGAAGTTTCTCAAGAATTCTCAAATGTTTCTGGTAGTAGTAGGATCAATACATGCTTGCATGGCCTCTTTTTATATAGAGTTTAGTCGTTGTAGTTAACGTGGCTTTTTGTTTGGCCCTTCGTATATGAACACCGTTGACTTATTTCTACCGAGTCATCTTGAGGATTGCTGCCGAAATAAATAGATGATAAGCAGTAGTTGTTGCGAAAATAATCCCACATAAATATTATTCATGATATACGACTATAATAAATTGAATTACTAAACACAGTAACCAACGATAATAATAAGAAAAATAAGGATACCGAAATTTTATATAGAAAATCCTTCTGAATAAGGAAAAAACCACGGCATGAGAGAAGAAATGATTTCACTATAGCAAGGATATTACAACTTGTGGTACTGACTAAAATACTTCAAAGGCCACGAATACACAAAAAAAATAATCCTATATTGATTTTACCACCTTATTACAACACCACTCAAATTCTCTATATTATCCCTTACAGAGTATTTTTCTTTTTTACTATGTGAATTCTCTTTTATTCTGTCTGTTTGGTGTGGTTAACCAATGAAAGTAGAGACACCTATTTATAGTTGCAGAATACTTATGATGATGTAGGTAATGACATTAACATTTATTGCAAAAGTCAGTTTCTACACGTAAAATAAAGAACAATTAATTGTTGCCCAAATCTTTTCTACTTTGGTTGGCTTGACATTTCAAAGTCAAAGGAGGCTTATCTTCTTTCATAGGCCATGGGATGAACCCAATAGTTAGGTGTTGGGAAACACTCATGGACGAATGTACTTTTTCTTATGCAGTATATGTATCATTAGATCTATAAAAACTGACTAAACCGATTTTATCGTACTGTATCGTACCAAATTTATTATTACGTTTCTTTTAATAAAATGATAAATTTTATATTATTTTATTATTGTACCGAATAATAAATTAACTTTTTAGTTTTATAAAATTAAACTAAACCAAAAAAATATCGAACTCTACCGAATAAATTTATATATATGAAAATATATTTTATAAATTAAGTTTAAAACTGAAAATCATTAAATTCTTTTTCGGACCCTGGGGTTTCCACATTATCGAAAAGACTATAAGCCACCAAGTAATTAACACCAAAAATCCCAGCTTACAAACTTATTTTGCAACTTTTATTGAAACTAAATTAGTTACTACATTTTGAGTGGCAAACCACAAGATATTGGATATATTTACCATCGTAAAATTTAGATTTCTCTTGTTGGATAATAATCTTTTAATCAAATCTATTCATGATTCCCGACTTAATTAGTATCTTTCCACTCATCTATTTATATTTCTCTTGTCTTTGATTAATTTATTTTACGCTGACGTAGAATAGTAGGATAAATCATTATTCTGGCCATGTCACGACCCAAAATCTCTAAGGTCGTGATGACGCCGGACACCACTGTCAGGCAAGCCATTCATTAAATAGTTGAAACAGTTTCTGGTTTTTAACATTTATGAAAAAGCATTTCCTTTCACTTTATTACATATTAACTAAATAAAATCTGTCGAATAAAATAGTGATTTGAATATTACAATTTAGCAAACATATCCCAACACATCCCAGAACCCGGTGTCACAAGTACATGAGCACTTTCTAAGAATTTATGCAATCATCACAAAGCCTGTCCGAAATACAAATAGGACAATGAAATTTAAAATACAAATAAATACAGTACGAGGGAGACTCTTTCAGCTATGGATCACCTCCGGATGATGCAGCTCGCCTAAGTCTCCGAATCCTCCACATTGCTATAGAAGTACCTGTGCAATAAAATGCACAGCAAGTGTATCATGAGTACAAAAAAATAACGTGTACTCAGTTTGTCGCCCGCCTAACCTCAGAGAGGTAGTGACGAGAGGTCGAATTAGACACTAACTAAGGGCCAACAAATTAATTAACAGTATAAGATGAACACGATAGGCATGTAAAGGTAGTAAAACAGCATATATATATAAGGCACTGAAACCCAAGTAAATACTGGAAATAAACAGCCAGTTATCACTTTCACATTATTTTCCAAAATATCTTAAATAAAAAATTTTCTCTTTATTTTCCCCCAAATATCATAAATTCACAATTTCTTCTTTATTTTCCCCCAAATATCTTATCACTTCAAAAAAATCATGAAAAACATTTAACAATTTAGCATGCGCATACGGTGTAAGGACAACCGGCCTGAGCCGTCATAATAATCAACTTTGTGCACTGTCGAGGATCGAACGGCCCGTACCAAAAGTGCATGTCTCAATATAATAATCCTCTCTGTGCACTGCCGAGAATCGAACATCCCGTACCATAAGTGCACCTCTCAATATAATAATCATGTTTATGCACTGCCGAGGATCAAATGGCCCGTACCAAAAGTGCATTTTAAATCCGCCGTGGCGTACGGCCCGCTCCCATGAGAGTAGGGGAAATAACACTCCGCTCGCGGAATGTAAATTGCAAAGCGGTCACATGCAGACATGCACAATCAACAATCCAACCCGAATACACCGGGAACACCAATACTCAAGTAAATGACCGATTTCTCTTTTAAAAACCACAAATAGTATTTAAATCCCTTTTTTCGAAATTCATTTGTCGAGTTTGAATAACGTTTAATAACACAACCTTATTCAAAAATACAATTGCCCGCGAAGGAAATAAATTCACTTTTAGATGATTTAGAAGATAAACTCTAATCTTCCTTACTCATTAAATTACAATTTTGATTATATCAGCAGTCTAATATCACAGACAAGATCACATGTACAACATGTAAGGTATGTTAGTGGGTCCTAGGCTACCCGAACATGACATAATAGTAGCTACGCACGGACTCCCGTCACCTCGTGCGTACGTAGCTCCCGAAAATAATAACATATACTTAATTAATTCACCTAGGGGGACGATTCCCCCTCACAAAGTTAGAAAGGAGACTTACCTCGCTCCGAGATTCCATAACCGGCCTCCAAGCCCTTCCGATCACTCCAACCGGAGGCACAACGCCCCAAAACTATCCAAACAACGACAAACCAATGAAAATATATTCTAATACTCACAACAAATTCAAATTATATAGTTTCCCAACCCCGCTCAGTGAAATGACCAAAATGCCCTCGGGCTCACGTGCCCGGAATTTGAAATTTCTCGAAGATACATTCTACCCATAACTTTACTGGTTCAATTATACAGTTTACTCAAATATTCATGCTCGACTCATGGCTAAATTCCAATTTTATCAAATTTCTAGGTTTCTTCAATATTTCCCAAATTCCTACCAATTTCCATGTCTAATCCATGCATATAATCTTGTATTTAACTTAGAAACGGGAGGAATTTACTTACCTTGACAATGCATGAAGGAATACTCTCTTTGACCCTCCCAAAATCGCCGAAGCGCAAGAAGAAATGAACAAAATGAACCAAGAATCCTTGTTTTAAAACATTCTGCCCAGGCCGATTTCCGCACCTGTGATCCCCCTATCGCACCTACGCTTCCGCTGGTGCGACTAAATCTCCCGCACCTGAGGCCTCCTTGGCTCCAGTCCAATATCGCACCTTCGGCTCCGCACCTGCGGACAAATCCTCGCAGGTGCGGTCACACTAGATGACAACAACCTTCAGCTTTCTTCAACTTCAAATATTGATCCGTTAACCACCCGGAATCCACCTGAGCCCCCCGGGACCCGTCCAATTATACCAACCTGTTCCAAAACATAATGCAGACTTGCTCGAGGCCTCAAATCACATCAAACAACATCGAAACCACGAATCGCACTCAAATCCCAACTTTATGAACTTAGAAATTTCTAACTTCTACATCCGATGCCGAAACCTATCAAATCACGTCCGATTGACCTCAAATTTTGCGCACAAGTTATATTCAACATTATGAACGTGTTCCAACTTCTAGAGTCGCATTCCGACCTCGATATCAAGATTTCCACTTCTGGTCGGATTTCTCAAAAACCTTCAAATTTCTATCTTTAGCCAAATGACTCCAAAATGACCTACGGACATCCAAATTCACTTCCGATCGTGCTCTCAACTCCGGAATCACCATACGGAGCTATTCTTAGAATCAAAATCCAAAATGGTTATCAACATCAGTGAAATGCGCTTCAAGTCAAACTTAGGAAATTTCTTCAAAAATGCCGACTTCTACAATATACGCCGAAATTCTCCCGGGTTATCTAAAACCCGATCCGGACATACGCCCAAGTCCGAAATCATCATACGAACCTGCTAGAACCTTCAAATCCCGATTCGGAGGTCGTTTACTCAAAATTTCAATATTAGTTGATTCTTCCAACTTAAGGCTTCTGAAATGAGAATTTCCTTTTCAATCAACTCTAAACTTTTCGAATCTCAATTCCGACCACGCCCACGGGTCATAATACCTGAAATGGAGCTGCTCATGACTTCAAACCACTGAACGACGCGCTAGAGCTCAAAACAACCGGTCGTGTCGTTACATTCTCCCCCACTTAAACAGACGTTCGTCCTCGAACGTGCCAAGAACTGCTCTGGGGTCATCTGAAATCACTGTTTAACACCTCGAGCACCTGCCGTGCTACCACCACCCAGTTGAGCACATTAGCTTGATCAAATCTAAAGATTTCTTCTTTTATCCATATAATAAGCTCAGAAGTCATTCAAACACCTGAAATTTCTCTACCAGGCCTAGTTCCAATATATAAACACCGCATCAACTACCACATGACATACCAGAAGATGACTACATGCCTTTGCTGAATCAGCACCATGCACCGCATAATTCATCATCTGACCACAATGGCACTCCCTGAATCTTAATAGCCAAAATTTCACGAATCTGGTGCTCCCGATGCACCTCATAACAAATATGCATACACCCTGCTATAATGCTGACGATTCCACCACAACGGAGGAAATGTGCAGAAATTCATACCCAACTGCAGAGTTAACAAATCATTGAATACCTCATCTTGATTAGAATCATCACCTCATTATGAACCTGAATAACGGTATTTATTCTTTAATATACACTTCACATAACCTTATCGCGCTGATCCCTGATCCAAAAATCTCGTCTCACCCAGTATGAACTGCTCAGACAACAAATCACCCCAAACATGACCAACAACTTCACATGATACCACATCGCACCAATAGACAATAACTTGAACATGATAATAAGAAATGACTCCGGAAGGAACTATTCAACTCACGCAACTAATATGAATTATTATCAAAAAAATAGGAAGTAAAACACAAGAAAATAGATATAGGAACCTTACTCGTCATCACACTGTTGTGGCGTGCAACCCGATCCAAATAACATACCCGTGGCGGCGTGCTACCCGATACCATCATAAAACTCATATAAGGAAATATACACGGAGCTGAATCGCTCATTATTACACAAATTACTGAATATCGATCATAAGCACGCTAAGTGCATAATACCATCCTGGGGAGACTGATAGAGCCGCATGCAACAAAACTTAAACACAACTGAGGTGCGATATATATATATATACACCCTCTGGATCTCAAGAGCTATCCTGCTCACATAACATCCCCACTACGCGGGACCTCAACACATAGGAAATTATCAAGCCGTTTCACAACTCACACGGTACAATCATAATAACACATGAATTTGACGAAGACGGAACGACATCCGCTGNTCCAAATCTTCAATCCATCAAGTGACTACATGTCACACTTTGTACAATCTTTTCACGGTCACGCTTCCACGACCTTCCACACAAGGTAGCAAGTCTGCACATCCACCACTGGCCATACTACGCTGTAAGACAAATCAAGAACCCATAACCAGGGTACAAAGCCTCTTCCACCGAATATCAATCTCAGGTGACACTGAAGATAACGCTAGCTTACTCTGAACTTTCAAATCACTTTTTCTTGCTCTTCCGAGCTCATGATATCCTTATCATCACCGAACCGCAATCTTGATTCTTACTCTCGGTTACATACTACTTTCCGCACCTAACATGCCAATATGAGGTAGCGCAAGAATTCCGTCATAACTGCTGAACCATCAATAGGGCGAACACTTCATCATATAGAAACCTTTTATTTAACTCAATTCAGGAGTACCATCTCAACACACGAGTGAATTCCCACAATCACCCAACATGCAAATCCTTAAGTAGTAGTCTATGCCACCATAACCCTTCGGGGATCCGCCTATACCTGACAGGCCATAGAACTCAAATGCTCCCACATGAAATCCGTTACGACGGTCGAAAAGCCTCGCACACACGAGCACAAATATCATGCATAACTTAATCACACCGAAGGAACTGATCATTGCCGAAAATGTGCCATTTCAACCATGGCTAATAAATATATCTTCTTTTAATCATCTTCAATTGCTTCAGGAATAGCAGCAACTTCCTTCAACTCATAGCAAACTCAACCCTCACTCATCCCGAGTGACCTTGATTCACGAGATTATGCTGCCTAAATCCCGCAACCCGTCACATGCCATCGTGATAGTCTTTCTACAATCCGGAGTTTATTTTTCCCACTCTTCCAATACTATCATGCATGCTGAAAATAACATAGAACACTCCAACCATTTTCCTTCTCCTCAGAAATCATACTGCAAAAGTTGATTCTCGATCATACTGCTGCCTGGAACCCTAAAACGCCGCATTCTTAACTTTTCAATTCACTAGGACCGCTATTGAGAGTCACCCACTCTGACTGATCCCGAATACAATCAACTCCAAGGCTCTCCTAGCACATGAACACCCCTTTTCCTTAGCTGTACTAACTTTCCAACACGCCGACAACCCGCAACCCTATGATAACACAATCCTGCAACCCAACTGCAGATGGTGGGACTCCCCCACTTAGCCCGAAGCTACTCCCTGCACCACTCTAGACCCTGCCGAGATCCTTTCTCCTCTGATAGCACAATCTTGCTCAACCAATCCGTCCAGTTTTTCCAAATTCTCTTGTTAGCACTCCCTAAATACTCAAATTCTCTAGCATCGCTTACACATTCTGCCTCCTACTGAATAGCCACTAGAATCCCCCGCCGAAACTTGCCAACGATGCCACTGCTAACCTATTCACAGGAGATGACCCACCTGTGGAAACCACCAACTGACACCTTCCAACGACGCCGTACTGCACACTCTCAACCCTCTACAACATCAACATCCCATCCTAAGCCTGTTCCCATTCACCAACTTTACTAGTTCATCCGCTCATCATGGACATCCATTAAATGCGTGACAATATCTTCAAATTCCAAGCTATGCTGCCGCTCCCCCCACTTTGCGACTGCCCGACTTTCGCTTCTTACACCTGGCCTTCTAGAAATGGAACCACCGCCTAGCCTCACTTCAGGACCATTCTCTGTAGCTCTCAAACTAGCAGATTACCACGACTTCAAACTCTCCGAAGATCATCTTGCTCTAGCTGCCTTCATTATCAACACTTATCTGGTACTGAACCATTGCACCTCATGGTCTCTGCCAATCGCATTCTTCAATACTTTTTCTCAATACTCTGACCCCACGCAACCGAAGAAATCATAGCACCGACAAACTTAACACGTTCCATTCGATCAATTATGATGACTTCACGTCACAGGTGCATATCCCACCTCACTTGAAGACACCAAGCCTTACTACTTTATCAACCCCAACCGGACCATTCATAATCCAAATGCCTTTCCTTTGCCGACACTAGAATACCGAAATCTCAAAATCACACTCTGGGAAGACCTCCCTTCAAACCATTCATCATCCCAACATACGGGCAAGCATTCTATCACCATATCGACATCACACGATAACCAATCGCAAGCATCATCACTACCTGAGCATAGCCTTAACGCTCTCAGAAACACAGCTACTGAGCTAAAACAACATATTATTCTTTTGCAGGGCCATAACAATAGCCCCAACCAATTACACATGGAAACATCTCGAATTACATCCGTAGCACCATTTCAATTCCTCAAATTCCTGATTCATAGCAAGCACTTCGCGACGTGTAAGATTGAGTAAGAATAAACTTAGGCATAAGCCTTAAGGGAATCAAATCGCACGATGAGGAATCAAGAAGGGAAGTACTCCTAACAACCCTACAGCCTCTTGAAGATAAGTATAGACGTCTCTGTACCGATACGCAAGACTCTACTAAACTTGCTCATGACTCGTGAGACCTAAGGGAACCTAGCGCTCTGATAGCATGTTGTCACGACCCAAAATCCCTAAGGTCGTGATGGCGCCGGACACCACTGTCAGGCAAGCCAATCATTAATTAGTTGAAACAATTTCTGGTTTTTAACATTTATGAAAAAGCATTTCCTTTCACTTTATTACATATTAACTAAATAAAATCTGTCGAATAAAACAGTGATTTGAATATTACAATTTAGCAAACATATCCCAAAACATCCCAGAACCCGGTGTCACAAGTACATGAGCAATTTCTAAGAATTTATGCAATCATCACAAAGCCTGTCCGAAATACAAACTGGACAAGGAAATTTAAAATACAAATAAATACAGGACGAGGGAGACTCTGTCAGCTGCGGATCGCCTCCGGATGATGCAACTCGCCTAAGTCTCCCAATCCTCCACATTGCTATAAAAGTACATGTACCTGTGCAATAAAATGCACAGCAAGTGTAGCATGAGTACAAAAAAATAACGTGTACTCAGTAAGTCGCCCGCCTAACCTCAGAGAGGTAGTGACGAGAGGTCGAATTAGACACTCACTAAGGGCCAGCAAATTAATTAACAATATAAGATGAACACGATAGGCATGTAAAGGTAGGAAAACAACATACATACATACATATATATAAGGCACTGGAACCCAAGTAAATACTGGAAATAAACTACCAGTTACCACTTTCTCATTATTTTCCAAAATATCTTAAATAAACAATTTCTACTTTGTTTTCCCCCAAATATCATAAATCCACAATTTCTTCTTTATTTCCCCCCAAATATCTTATCACTTCAAAAAATCATGAAAAATATTTAACAATTTAGCATGCATATACGGGGTAAGGACAACTGTCCTGAGCCATCATAATAATCAACTCTGTGCACTACCGAGGATCGAACGACCCATACCAAAAGTGCACCTCTCAATAAAATACTCATGTCTATGCACTGCCAAGGATCGAACGGCCCGTACCAAAAGTGCATCTCTCAATATAATAATCCTTTCTGTGCACTGCCGAGGATCGAACGGCCCGTCCCATAAGTGCACCTCTCAATATAATAATCATGTCTATGCACTGCCGAGTATCAAATGGCCCGTACCAAAAGTGCATTTTAAATCTGCCGTGGCTTACAGCCCGCTCCCATTAGAGTAGGGGAAATAACACTCCGCTCGCGGAATGTAAATTGCGAAGCGGTCACATGCAGACATGCACAATCAACAATCCCCCCCGAATACACCGGGAACACCAATACTCAAGTAAATGACCGATTTCTCTTTTAAAAACCACAAATAGTATTTAAATCCCTTTTTTCGAAATTCATTTGCCGAGTTTAAATAACGTTTAATAACACAACCTTATTCAGAAATACAATTGCCCGCGAAGGAAATGAATTCTCTTTTCAGATGATTTAGAAAATAAACTCTAATCTTCCTTAGTTATTAAATTACAATTTCGATTACATCAGCAGTCTAATATCACAGACAAGATCACAGGTACAACAGGTAAGGCATGCTAGTGGGTCCTAGGCTACCCGGACATGGCATAATATTAGCTACGCACGGACTCCCGTCACCTCGTGCGTACGTAGCCCCCGAAAATAATAGAATATACTTAATTAATTCACCTAGGGGGACAATTTTCCCTCACAAAGTTATAAAGGAGACTTACCTAACCCTGAGATTTCATAACTGGCCTCCAAGCCCTTCCGATGACTCTAAAAGGACGCACAACGCCCCAAAACTAACCAAACAACAACAAACAAATGAAAATATATTCTAATACTCACAACAAATTCAAATTATATACTTTCCCAACCCGCTCAGTGAAATGACCAAAATGCCCTCGGGCCCACGTGCCCGGAATTTGAAATTTCTCGAAGATACATTCTAACCATAGATTTACTAATTCAATTATACAATTTACTCAAATATTCATGCTCGACTCGTGGCTAAATTCCAATTTATCAAATTTCTAGGTTTCTTCAATATTTCCCAAATTCCTACCAATTTACATGTCTAATCCATGCATATAATCTTGTATTTAACTTAAAAATAGGAGGAATTTACTTACCTTGACAAGGCATGAAGGAATCCTCTCTTTAAAGCCTCCCAAAATCGCCTAAGCCCAAGAAGAAATGAATAAAATGAACCATGAATCCTTGTTTTAAAACTTTCTGCCCAGGCTGATTTCCGCACCTGTGATCCCCCTATCGCACCTGCGCTTCCGCAGGTGCTACAAAATCTCCCGCACATGCGGCCTCCCTGAATCCAGCCCAATATCACACCTGCAGTGCCCTTAGCCGCACATGCGGCCAAATCCTTGCAGGTGGTCACACCAGATGACAGCAACCTTCATCTTTCTTCAACTTCAAATATTGATCCGTTAACCACCCGGAATCCACCTGAGGCCCCCGGGACCCCGTCCAATTATGACAACTTGTTCCAAAACATAATGCGGACTTTCTCAAGGCCTCAAATCACATCAAAAAACATTGAAACCACGAATCGCACTCAAATCACAACTTTATGAACTTAGAAATTTCCAACTTCTACATCCGATGCCGAAACCTATCAAATCACGTCCGATTGACCTCAAATTTTGCGCACAAGTCATATTCAACATTAAGGACCTGTTCCAACTTCTGGAGTCGCATTCTGACCTCAAAATCAAGATTTCCACTTCTGGTCGGATTTCTCAAAAACTTTCAAATTTCTATCTTTAGCTAAATGACTCCAAAATGACCTACAGACATCCAAATTCACTTCTGATCGCGCTCTCAACTCTAGAATCACCATACAGAGCTATTCTCAGACTCGGAATCCCAAACGGACATCAACATCACTGAAATGCTCTTCAAGCCAAACTTAGGAAATTTCTTCAAAAATGTCGACTTCTACAATATACACCGAAATGCTCCCGGGTTATCCAAAACCCGATCCGGACATACGCCCAAGTCCGAAATCACCATACGAACCTGTTGGAACCTTCAAATCCTGATTCGGAGTTCGTTTACTAAAAGTCCAATCTTAGTTGATTCTTCCAACTTAAGGCTTCTGAAATGAGAATTTCCTTTCCAAATCAATTCTGAACTTTCCGAAATTCAATTTCGACCACACCCACGGGTCATAATACCTGAAATGGAGCTGCTCATGACTTCAAACCGCTGAACGGCGCACTAGAGATCAAAACGACCAGTCGGTTCGTTACATGACATCTTTCATGATTCTTTGGTTCATCATACTTTAAACAGTAAAATATGTATAGAGTTTTGCCAAAGTCATATGCAAGTATGAATTTATTTCACTCAAACTTCTACTAGCTACTCTCACATGAATCTTACTATCATGACCTAAAATCTACAAGTCCTGATGGTACCTAACCCGGCCCGTTAGGTCAGCCAATTAACAGTTAACACAATTCTAAAAAAATAAATACGATCAATTATTGATATATCTGGATTCCAAACAACATTCCAAGGACTGGTAGTACAAGACATGAGCTACTAAGACTAGATTATTAAGAAAACGGATATGAAATAAATTCAACTTCTGTTTGAAATGTACCTAAATAAAATTCAACTATAGAACTACCCAAGGACAAGTGGTAGCTGTCACGACCCAAACCGATGGGCCACGACAGGTGCCTGAGTCTTACCTGTCAAACACCCCTAAATATGCTTCTAAATTATGAACCTGAATAACATCTGCTGAATTACGAGAACATTATACATGAATGAAATCTGCACAAAAAGGCATACGTACATATACATACAACATACGTAGGACGAGACGACAAGGCCACTATAGATAACTATACATCTCAAAACTGGAAGTCGGCAAGGCCACATACTATCCAACTAGACATACTGTCTACAGACCTCTAATAGAAATATAACTGTATAAAAATGGGTCTAAGCCACGTCATACCCATATATATATATATATACAAACGTATCGTACCAAAATCAAAAGTAGCTCCGGATCAAGTGGAGCACTCCAACTCTCGCTGATCAGGGATCCTAAGAAGGGGGACCGTCAGTTCGCCTACCTGCACCTGCGGGCATGAAACGCAGTGTCCCCAGGAAAAAGGGACGTCAGTACGAATAATGTACTGAGTATGTAAGGCACATAAATAAATATATAAGAGACATGGAAGAGATATAAAGTAATTGACTCAACCTGCATGTCTGGATAACTCTGTAATAATAAATCACTTTTAGCATCATGCATATGCGTATGAATGTCATGTCGTGCATAGGTATATGTTTCATAACATCATCAGCCTCTGAGGACATCCCATCATATCATATCGGCCACTGTGGGCAAAATCATCATCGTATACCAGCTGATTAGATGGTGGTGCGTATATAATGCCATAACCTTTCCCATATCCCTCATACATATATATATATATATATATATATATATATATATATATATATATATCTATATACAAACGTATCATACCAAAATCAAAAGTAGCTCCGGATCAAGTGGAGCACTACAACTCTCACTGATCAGGCATCCTAAGAAGGGGGACCGTCAATTCGCCTACTTGCACGTGCGGGCATGAAATGCAGCGTCCCCAGGCAAAAGAGACGTCAGTACGAATAATGTACTGAGTATGTAAGGCACATAAATAAATACATAAGAGACATGGAAGAGATATAGCGTAATTGACTCAACCTGTATGTATGGATAACTCTGTAATAATAAATCACTTTTAGCATCATGCATACGCATATGAATGTCATGTCGTGCATAGGTATATGTTTCATAACATCATCAGCCTTTGAGGGCATCCCATCATATCATATCAGCCACTATGGGCAAAATCATCATCGTATACCAGCTGATCAGGAGGTGATGCGTATATAACGCCATGATACGCTCAAATTACACTTTAAAATAGTGTAAAGCGGTCGAAGTCAAATATAATAACCCAACAAGGTTGGGGTCGAATCCCACAGGGAATAGGTGTGAAAATAATACTTTGATAGTGTGATTCTCAACTCAAATCATAATTCCTTTCCATTAGTGAACGGGAATATGGAGATTTGTTGTGTAATCATCTAGTAGATGTAGTGTCAATGAGAATTAATTAAAGTTGTAATTAATATGATTAAGTAGACCAATGTTGTGTCCCCTTTTATGAAGTATAATGCAAATGGGTATTAATATGATATATTTCTAATGGGAAGTTCTTGATATGCAATGATTGCTAAATGTCTACCCCATATTTTCCAATAATAGGGTAGAATCTCCTCTTTATAATTTTCCCAAATATAAAAGAATTGCAATAAAACCAAATCACTTATTGCCAAATAAAACCAACTTATTCCTTAGTGATTCTATTAAACAAGGTTTAAATCCTTGAGTCATTGATATTTACTCTTACCAAGTCTAACCCACTTTTCCAAGCTAAGAAAGAATTTATGGCATACGTAAATGTTCGCAACCACTAACAATAAATATGAAATGAAGAGTAAATAAATATCAACAACCCATTACGCATATATTCAATGGCAACTACCCAAATACATAACACCTATTTAGGGTCCACAACCTTAGTATTTTAGGCTAGCTACACATAATAAATGAAAAAAAGCTAAGAATAATAAGTGTGATGAATGCTTACAAAACCAAGGATTTCTTCCTCTAATGCTTCCAAAAAGGAGGAGAATATTTAATAGGGTAATGTCCCTCCAAGACTAGACAAGAATGACCCACAAAACCCTAATAAATCTATTTATAGTGGGATAAAAATTGGGGCCAAAAACGGACAAAAATACCCCTTCAGGTCACTTATGCGTTCGCGTCTCTAGCCCTAGTTTCCAGGCCGTCATCGCATTGTTGATCTGCGGTTTGCATTGTTGATATGCGACCGCAGATTTGCATCGCATATTTGAGGCCACATCTGGTACTAGGGATTATACGGTTAACTATGCGGATCGCATGTGAGTTATGCGATCGCATAATCGATCGTATTCTTGCTCTTGAATTTGGCCTATCTTTCTGTTTAGGTCTGTGATCTCTTGGTGCATTATGCAATTCGCATGTTAGTTCTGCAACGTCCTCTTGTCAAATATGCGATCGCATAGTGTTAATTTCCTCACTTTTTATCTCCTTTGATTTCTTTTCCATGTTCTCGAGTGTTTAAGCCTCATGCACTGCATAACATCAAAATTCTATAAGTATAAAAGGTAAATGCTTTTGAAACAAGCTATAATCTAAGCAATCTGGTATTAAATGTGCCAAAATTCTCCGGCACATCAACACCCCCAACTTAAACTCTTGCTTGTCCTCAAGCAACTGAAATGACTCTATCGTAACTTAAACTTTGACTACAAGACCGGAAACAACTATGACCACGAACAGTGTTAAGTTTCAGTACTACAAGCATGTATTTCATCCGATTACCTGTTATGAATAGTTACTACTATTTACAAGGAAACTACTCAACTTGTGAACTTTGAGCCTCGAGTTATTTGACAAAATGTTACTCTCAGCTGAGTGTACTTGCACCCGACTTCAAGAACTCAACTACTGTTACACTCCACAGTACGTGTGCCCTCACCACAAAGAAAGAAAGTCCCAACTCACAATATTTACAATGACAACAAGGGACATATTTACACAAACACTCACACTCACAAAGAATTTCAACACATCATACCATAGGCTTGCCCTTATTTTAATTCGTCGCCGTTTTAAGAACATTCGGTTGGAGATCCCATAAGGACTTTCTGGCTTGTAATGTAGGCTTAGGGAAGGGTTGGATAATCATTTGGGTACAAGTGACTACACCCTCCTTTAACACTAGTCACATCTTTCTCTTTCAGTGCCTTTGTTTCTTTTTAAATCTCATAGCCTCATTGGTGTTTATCTGCCAATTGTAGAACTACCTCACTATATATATATATATATATATATATATATATATATATATATATATATATATATATATCTTTTTTTTTCTTTCAATGAAAATTGAAGCTAACAATTTTCATTCGAATCTTTTGAGGTGTATTCTGTACACTCAATATACAACCTAACCAATCTCTAACTCTTTCACCAAACCCCCAACTTTGGCTTTTTGCCTCATTTTCAATATTAAAGGAGGGATGGGTTCAAAAGAGGGGATTATTTTTCAAAACGAGGAAGGCTTGTAATGAGGTGTCCAACAAAAGGGCTAAAGGCTCAAATGGGGAAACTAGTGGTATTCATGCAAACATTTGGTAGCTTGAAAGGTTCAACATCGTTCACATGCCTGTTTAGTTCAACATCGTTTTAGCTCAAGAGTCAGGGCTTGCCGACTCAAAACTTTCATTATTTTACATGTATAACTCTAAGTACACATAGAGTCAAAAGGCGAGCCTCAAGTTCACAGAGTTGATATAATTCTAACTAATTTAAAAAAAAAAAGGTATGGGTTATTTACAGATGTACATTCTTGCGACTAGACACTTACACTAAACTGGTCAACATGTTTCTTCCTAGTACCATGGTTCTATTATTCCACCCTTGGAAAAGAATCTGGCGAAGAAAAACCAAAGGGAATTCATTAATAGCACTTAAGGACAAAAACTCGACATGTTAATATCACAAATGAAATATGTACACTGGTTTACTGACAACTTGGACATAGTACATAAACAAAAACAGAAACAAAACCATTCATACATACAACAAAATTACAAGTACTATATTATCCAAGTTTTCACAAAAATCCTTACAACCACCCCCCAACAAAAAGATAGGCATTGTCCCCAATGCATAAGAAATGTAAAGACAGAGTTAGGGGCTCCCTGGGGTGCGCTAAGCGCTATGGGAGTCGGTGGTATCCTCAACTGTCACATGGACAGGAGCGTCCGTCTGCGCAGCAGGAGGCATAGCAGCTACTGGTGGCAGAGGAGCTGTTGCAGGGTCAGCAGCAAGAGTGACCGGAGTCTGGGAGCTGCCGCCCTCTTCTGCTGATGGCTGAGCTGAGGCTGGGGTAGCAGTGTCCTCCAGAGAACGGTGAATAACAAGCTAAATGAGCGCCTCCTCTGTTGGTTCTGCAACTGTAGGGATAACAACCCCCTTTCCCTTCTCCTGAGAACCCTGCTCCTCGTCAGACAAAGAGGACTCCTCCTCAGACGACTCACCCTCGGGCTGTGAAGAATGTCTGGACTCCTCTCCTGAAGGTATAGCAACAGGTGCAGGAGGAGCTGAAGATGGAGGGATAATCGGTGCGGCCGGGGTTGTCATCAGCGTGGAGAAATCAAAGCCTAGCTCCGGCTCGGAGGTACTAACTCCCTGTTCCCCTTCCTTGGGCAGGATGGATGAAAAGTCAAAATCCAAGTGCTGTAGTCGACGGAGCTCCTTCTGCAAAGTGGACACATCGGTCCGAAGCGCTGGCAAATGTCTAACCTCACCTCGCTCAACCTTTTCAATGCGTGCCTCAAGCCCTTGAAGGCGACCCTCAAGAGCAGTTACTGAAGATTGAATGGAGGTGAGGGCCTACCGAATCAGAGTAAGAAGTTATCTTAGGAGCTTGTATACCTTAGCATTGGTATGCTGAGCTAGGAGACCAAGCTGGGAGTAGGTTGTGAGTCAGTGGTGGATGGATCTGCTGTAGAAGGCTGGGGATCTGAAGGCGCTACCTCTGGAGGGGTAGGCATTGGGATGACTGAAGGAGAAGCTGCTTCCCTGGGCCCCGCATCAATGATACGGGTGATGTCAATATCCTTGTCAATCTTGGTTGTCTTGTCACAAGAAGGTATAAGAGTGACTTCAGCAGATCGGCACAGTGCAATGATGAGGTAGGGGAAAGAAAATGAGGTCTTCTTCTGCCAAGCTCGGACCCTAATCTCTTGAAAAATAATGTCAGTCACATCGACATTGATCTCGGACATAATGCAAGCAATGAGAATGGCCTTCTCAATGCTTATATGGGTTTCATTTCTGGTGGGAATCAGACGGGAGGCAACAAAAGCAAGCCAAAATCTTCCTTATCTCGAAAGATCTTCTTAGTAAATCTTGTGGTTAGGAGAAATCCAGGCCGGAGTACCTTTTGCAATAACAGAGGCGACCCAAGCACGCTCTCCATCTTTGTTGGCTAGTTTGGCCTCGTATTCTTTCATGCTTGGGCGCGATGTTTAAAAATACCTAGCATGGATGGCGGCCTGGTGACACTCCACTGCAACCCCCCTGATGAACACTGCCTCACTGAAATTTTTGTTCCTCTTGTGATGGGCATTTCTAGAAGCAGCATAGGAGGAATAAAACTCTCTCACAATGGTCTCGTTGTACTCCTCGGGGGGCTCAGTAAAGTAGTCCCATTTTATTGTTCGGATGTTCTGTAGAATATGGGGATATTTCTCTTTCAGGCCGTTGAGACTGAGCCTTTTCTCGGGTAAGATCTTTCTTGTGATCAGACCCTCCCGGTACAACTCCCTAGATAGGGGCAGTGGAAAGCGGAGCTGGTAATCGTCCCCCTGCTTCCTCCGCACCTTAGCTTCCAAATTCACCTCCTGTTCATTATCCCCCTCATCAGACTGGGAGGGACTTTCAAAAATATCCGATGGAGGTGCCTGACGTGCACGCTTGGGTGGAGGTGCATGCCTGCTTGTGGAGGCTCTCTTAGCTATTGTATGCTTATGAGGCATTGCATAAAGGCGTTTATGCGATCGCAGACAGGACGCAAACTGGGAGTTGGGCTGAGGACACATTCTGTGGAAGGGTGCGACGCATATGCGAACCGCATTCTGACTATGCGATCGCACATGTGTCGCATATATCTTCGTTCCCAATGGGCCTAGGGCAGGATTTGCGACACAGATGCGGTCCACATCATAGAAATGCGATCCGCAGATCCTTCAAGTACATCATTCTAGCCCTAATAATCGCTAATTTTTAAAATTAACAACCTCCCAGGCCTAAGACATGCGTTTCGCATAGTGTACCTTGATATCGCATTTCCAGCACGAACATTTTCCAAGCACACTGTTGATGTCTGCGACCATATTGCGAACCGCATACAAGAAATACGCTAGCATATGTGTCGCAAACGGGCCCTTTTTTTTCTCGTGGCTTCCATGCACTTCAACCCTGTCTTTGCTTTTGTTTGCCTTATCTGCACTCACGCACCAGTTAAACTGCTTCGAAAGCCACATTTATAAACATACACAAAATAAGTAAATAAATAACGAAGATGAAAAAGAGATAAACAGAAAATGTTACCACACATGGGTTGCCTCCCATGAAGCGCTTGATTTACCATCACGGCACGGCGAGGTTGGTGCTCCCTTGGAGTCATTCTTTAGTAGAACAAGGACCATCCTTCAAAGTTAATTTCTCTATCACATGCCTCTTACCATTGGTACCCAAGTAGTGTTTGATGCGTTGGCCGTTTACTTTGAACGCACGAAGTCCGTCCTTAGTTGCTAGTTCCACAGCACCAAAAGGAGAGACATTCACCACTTGGAAAGGGCCAGACCATTTAGATTTGATTTTTCCCGGGAAGAGTTTGAGTCGGGAATTGAACAGTAACACCAAGTCACCAGTATGGAACTCCCGTTTCAGGATCTTCTTGTCATGGACCACCTTCATCCTCTCTTTAGACATAGCTGCACTCTCATAAGCGTGAAAACGGAATTCCTCCATTTCATTGAGTTGATTGAGCCTCAAATTAGCAGCTTCATTACAGTCCAGGTTCAATTTATTGAGTTCCCACATGGCTTTGTGCTCAAGCTCCACGTGTAGATGACATGCTTTTCCAAACACTAGCTTGTATGGAGAGGTACCTATAAGAGTTTTGTATGCGGTCCGGTATGCCCATAATGCATCATCCAGCTTCCTTGACCAGTCGGTCCGGTTGGCATTAACTATTTTTGCTAGGATGTTCTTTATCTCTCTGTTGGAGACTTCAACTTGACCACTCGATTGGGGATGATAGGGTGTAGTCACCCTGTGCTTCACACCATACTTCTCTAATAGACCATTGAACGCCCTGTTGCAAAAATGAGAACCACCGTCACTGAGAATTTCTCTAGGAGTGTCGAACCGTGTGAATATGTTTCTTTTCAAGAACGCGGTTACACTCCTAACTTCATTGGTTGGCAAGGAAACGACTTCAACCCACTTGGACACATAGTCCACGGCTACAAGAATGTACTTCATCCCATAAGAACTAACAAACGGCCCCATAAAATCGATGCCCCATACGTCAAAAATTTCAACCTCCAACACCAAGTTCATTGGCATTTCATGCCTCTTGGAGATTAACCGTTGTCATTGGCATTGGTCACAAGATTTGAATATTTGATTTGCATCATGATAAAGAGTTGGCCAATATTATCAATATTCAAGCACTTTCGCTGCCGTCCGGTTCCCTCCATGATGACCCCCCGCGGGTGAGTCATGACATGCCTTTAAAATAGGCATCACTTCTTCTTCTGGGACACATCTTCTAATAAAGTTGTCCGCACAGATGCGGAACAAAAATGGTTCCTCCCAATAGTAGTGATGACAGTCCCTCAAAAATTTCTTCTTCTGGTATGACTACAGGCCATCAGGGATAAGATCACTCACCAAATAATTTGCACTATCGGCATACCAAGGAGCTAAAGAAGAAGATAATACAAGAATATGCTCATCAGGAAAAGCATCATCAATATCTAAGTCATCTGTTGTCCGCCCCTTTTCTTCAATTCGGGAGAGATGGTCTGCAACTTGATTCTCTATGCCCTTCCGGTCTTTGACCTCAAAGTCAAATTCTTGCAATAGAAGAACCCATCGGATTAACCTTGGCTTAGCATATTTCTTCTCCATGAGATAGCGAAGAACAGCGTGATCTGTAAAGACTATCACCTTGGATCCCTAAAGATAGGCCCGGAATTTCTCAAAAGCATAGACAATAGCAAGGAGTTCTTGCTCTGTCACTGTGTAGTTCATTTGGGCACCGTTGAGGGTTTTTCTTGCATAGTAGATGGGATGAAGAACTTTGTTGTGCCTTTGACCCAAAATCGCTCCAATAGCTACACCACTAGCGTCACACATAAGCTCGAATGGGAGAGACCAATCCGGTGTGACAATAATAGGAGCCGTAATGATTTTCCTTAAGCTCCTCAATGCTTTGAGGCATTCATCATTGAACAAGAACTTGGCGTCTTTTTCAAGGAGTTTGCACATAGGGTTTGCAATTTTTGGAAAGTCTTTGATGAAGCACCGATAGAAGCCGGCATGACCAAGAAAGCTTCGGATGCCTTTTACCGAAATTGGAGGAGGAAGTTTGGAGATGACCTCAACCTTCGCCCGATCGACCTCAATGCCCTTTAAAATATTGTGCCACAACACAATCCCTTCATCGACCATGAAGTGACATTTTTCCCAATTGAGCACAAGATTGGTTTCTTCACACCGTGTTAGCACTTGTCGGAGGTTGTCAAGGAAATGCTCAAAAGAATCACCAACCACCGAGAAATCATCCATAAAGACTTCCAAAAAATCCTCCACCATATCGGAGAATATGGACATCATACATCGTTGAAACGTGGTCGGGGCATTGCACAACCCAAAAGGCATTCGACTAAAAGCAAAGGTGTCGTACGGGCAAGTGAAGGTTGTTTTCTCATGATCTTCCAAAGATATGTTGATTTGGTTGTAGCCGGAATATCCATCAAGGAAGCAATAGAAGGATCTTCCCGCTAGCCGATCAAGCATTTGATCAATAAAAGGCATAGGGAAATGATCCTTGCAAGTAGCATTGTTCAGCTTCCGGTAGTCCATGCACACTCTCCATCCGGTGACCGTCCGTGTAGGGATAAGTTCATTCTTTTCGTTGTGGATCACCGTAATGCCCCCTTTCTTAGGCACACATTGCACTGGACTGACCCACGGACTATCTGCAATGGGGTAGACAACCCCCGGCGTCCAACCATTTGATTATCTCCTTCTTGACTACCTCTTTCATAGAGGGATTTAATCTTCTTTGATGCTCTACGCTTGGTTTTCTCCCTTTTTCAAGTTGGATTTTGTGTTCACATATTCCGGCGGGAATTCCTCGGATGTCCACTATTGTCCATCCAATCGCTTGTGGGTGCTCCCGCAAGACATTTAGCAATGCATCAACCTGCACCTCATTCAACAAAGAAGACACGATTACGGGTAAAGTATCATTAGAGCCAAGAAATTTATACCGCAAGTGCGATGGGAGTGGTTTGAGCTCAAGTTGTGGTGGTTCCATGATTGAAGGCTTTGCGGGCGGTGTCATACGATTCTCTAGGTCAAGGGAAAGCTTCTTTGGTGCATATGTATAGGACCCACACCCTTCCAATGCATTGACTATCTCCGCATAACCCTCAATGTTTTCATCATCAAAATTTACCAAAATTGCCGCCAATGCTTCGCCGAGGCTCTCTTCTTCCATTTTCATCACAATGGCATCTTCCACCTCATCAACAACATCAATCACCGAGATCCCCTCATATGCGCTTGGCAATTTCAACCCCTTGCTTGTTTGGAATGTAACTCCTTCATTATTCACTCGGAATTTGATTTCATGTCTTTCCGAATCCATTAATGCTTTTCCAGTTGCGAGGAATGGTCTTCCTAAGATGATAGGAATCTCCTTATCCACCGCATAGTCTAAGATGACAAAGTCGGCCGGGAGAAGGAACTTCCCCACCTTCACTAGAACATCATCAACAATGCCCAAGGGTTTCTTTATGGTTCGATCGGCCATTTGCAAACGCATGCTAGTTGGTCTTGTCAATCCCAGTCCTACTTGCTTGTAAATAGCAAGAGGCATCAAATTTATACTAGCACCGTTGTCACAAATTGCTCTAGCAAAATTTCTCAATCCAATGGTGCATGGGATAGTAAAAGCTCCCGGGTCTCCCTTCTTCTCCACGGTTGATGTGGAAATTATTGAACTAACCCTGTGAGTCAAATTTACCACCTCATTCGTTCTCATTATCTTCTTTGTCATCAGCTCCTTCAAGTACTTGGCAAACCCCGGCATTTCTTGGAAAGCTTCCAAGAATGGAATGTTCACCGACAATTGCTTCAAGATGTCATAGAAATTTTCAAACTTCCCGTCATTCACTCTTCGTGCAAGCCTTTGAGGGAACGGAGGGTGGGGCCTAGGAATTGGTGGAGGAGCTTTTGAGGTCTCCTTCGCCTTTTCCACGACCTTTCCTTTTCTTTCTCCTTGAACCTCATCCTCTAGGGGACTTCCTCAATTTCCACTACTACCGGCAACTCACTCCGTGCTTCTTCTCCTTGATCACTGTTCTTGACCACTTTCTCACTTTCATCTTGAATCACCTTACCACTTCTTGTTATGATGGCCATGCAATGAGATGTCGACCCCCCTGGGCCGCTTTTTGGGTTGACCACTGTATCACTTGGAAGTGTGCCTTTTAGCTTGGGAGTTTTCTCTCTTGATAGATCTCTCATTTGCAATTCAAGTTTTTGAATCGAAGCGGTGTGTGAACCCACTACCTCGGACATATTCCTCATTGTTGCATTGCTTTTCTCCTGATTTTGCAGAATCCTCTCTAGCATCCCTTCCATTTTTGATTCACTTGACGACCCCTCCTTGTATCGTGAAGAGTTGGGATACTGCCCTCGCGGTGGTACATAAGGGTTGGAGCTTCTATTGGGATAATTGTTGTTGTTGTTCCTAGATCCTTGACCACCTTGATCATTGCGCCAATTTTGTTGGCCTTGCCCTTGCGGGTTTGGCCTCCAATTGTTTTGTTGGAGGTAACCACCTTGAGAGTTTTGAACATAATTTGCTTCTTCCCTCTCTTGATTACCCATTGATTGCATGTCTTCCACCATATGCACTCTTTTTGTTTGATTTTCCTTGAGCATCTTTGTCAGTACATGAACATTAGTGGCAAGACCTGCAATCACTTGGTCTCTTTATTGATTCTCCTTGATCATGTTTGTAAGAGAAGGAGTGCCATAAGAAATTCCCCACTCGTATCTTCCGAATGCCATGCTTGATTGTGCTTATCTATCTTGTCTAAAATTTGAGTAATCCTAGAAAATGACTTGTCCATGAAAGACCCATCCGCGACATTCTTTGCAATTGACTGGGAGAGCGGGTCTAGACCCATGTAAAATTTCTTCATCAAAATGTTTTCCAGGAACCCATGGTTCGGTGATCTCACAAGATACAACTTGAAACGGTCCCACGCTTCATGTAAGTGCTCCCCCGACATTTGCTTGAAGAAAAATATTTTGTCTCTAAGCTCAGATTTCTTGCTATCCGGGAACCACTTAGACAAAAAGGCTCGGACAAGCTCAGGCCATGTAGTGATGGTGTGAGGGGGTAAATTTAGGAGCCACTTCCTTGCCTCTCCCACTAAGGAGTAATTGAACACCCGCAACCTCAAGGCATCATCCGACACATTGGTCTGTTTGTGCATGGCGCACACACCCAAGAAGTTCCTTAGGTGTTGCGTAGGATCATCTTCAGTTGAGTTGTGAAATAATCCTTCTGCCTTAAGCATCAGTATCATTCCATGGTCTACTTTAAATGTCGATGCACCAACTGCCGGTAGAAGGATGGCATTGGAGTCGTCGATGTATTCCTCAATATCGGTGAAAGGATTTTCCTCTTCTCCATACAACTCGGCCATTGTGACATGGGGAACCAATTCAAAACAAGCAACTTGTGATGGAATAGAACAGATATAAAGTGAAGTACACACTAACTAGTAATTTCAAAACTGTATTCCCCGGCAACGGTGCCAAAATTTGATACGCTCAAGTTACACTTTAAAATAGTGTAAAGCAGTCGAAGTCAAATATAATAACCCAACAAGGTTGGGGTCGAATCCCACAGGGAATAGGTGTAAAAATAATACTTTGGTAGTGTGATTCTCAACTCAAATCATAATTCCTTTCCATTAGTGAACAGGAATATGGGGATTTGTTGTGTAATAATCTAGTAGATGTAGTGTCAATGAGAATTAATTAAAGTTGTAATTAATATGATTAAGTAGACCAAGGTTGTGTCCCCTTTTATGAAGTATAATGCAAATGGATATTAATATGATATATTTCTAATGGGAAGTTCTTGATATGCAATGATTGCTAAATGTCTAGCCATTATTTTCCAATAATAGGGTAGAATCTCCTCTTTATAATTTTCCCAAATATAAAAGAGTTGCAATAAAACCAAATCACTTATTGCCAAATAAAACCAACTTATTCCTTAGTGATTCTATTAAACAAGGTTTAAAGCCTTGAGTCATTGATATTTACTCTTATCAAGTCTAATCCACTTTTCCAAGCTAAGAAAGAATTTATGGCATACGTTAATATTCGCAACCACTAACAATAAATATGAAATGAAGAGTAAATAAATATCAACAACCCATTATGCATATATTCAATGGAAAATACCCAAATACATAACACCCATTTAGGGTCCACAACTTTAGTATTTTAGGCTAGCTACACATAATAAATGACAAAAAGCTAAGAATAATAAGTGTCATGAATGCTTACAAAACCAAGGATTTCTTCCTCTAATGCTTCCAAAAAGGAGGAGAATATTTAATAGGGTAATATCCCTCCAAGACTAGACAAGAATGACCCACAAAACCCTAATAAATCTATTTATAGTGGGCTAAAAATTGGGGCCAAAAATGGACAAAAATACCCCTTCAGGTCACTTATGCGTTCGCGTCTCTAGCCCTAGTTTCCAGGCCGTCATCGCATTGTTGATCTACGGTTTGCATTATTGATATGCAACCGCAGATTTGCATCGCATACTTGAGGCCACATCAGGTACTAGGGATTCTGCGGTTAACTATGTGGATCGCATATGAGTTATGCGATCGCATAATCGACCGCATTCTTGCTCTTGAATTTAGCTTATCTTTCTATTGAAGTCTGCGATCCCTTGGTGCATTATGCGATTCGCATGTTAGTTCTGCGACGTCCTCTTATCAAATATGCGATCGCATAGTGTTAATTTCCTCACTTTTTATCTCCTTTGATCTCTTTTCATGTTCTCGAGTGTTTAAGCCTCATGCACTGCATAACATCAAAATTCTATAAGTATAAAAGGTAAATGCTCTTGAAACAAGCTATAATCTAAGCAATCTGGTATTAAATGTGCCAAATTTCTCCGGCACATCACGCCATAACCTTTCCCATATCCCATATACATATGTATACATACATATATAGGTGTATATAATGTCGTTTGAATACACATACATATATACACGTATATAACGTCGTTTGAATCATATTTCAGCCATTGTGGGAAACATCATCATCATATACCAGCTGATCAGGTGGTGGTGCGTATATAATGCCGTAACCTTTTCCCATATCCCATATACATATATTTACATATATACGCGTATATAACACCATATGGTCATGGGTCAATGCACATGTATGAAATGCATGGATAGTACGTAATAATCTCAATATTCCTTCCGGATAAATTTTTCCAACTATGTATTAATTTGAGACCCATGAAGACACCCCTACTATTTCTATGAATAGAGTAATTTATACAAACTGTGTATTTGTTCGTTTCTTCAGTATAATTTGGACCATGCCAAAAGAAAGAAGGGATAGCCTTAACATACCTGTTCCTTGAATTAATTGAACGAAGTGAAGCTTCTGCTTCTGTGAAATATGCACGAAATTTGCTTGGAAAGAAAGCTTCTGATTTCTAAAAGCTTCAGACTTCTAACCTTTCAAACTAAGAAAGGAAAAGTTTTTTTTTTGTTGTTTAGAATGTCTAACGTTACTTTCCTTATCCCAAAATGAATTAGGACAACAAATCTTTTAGTTGTTTAATTCAAATACTTTATAGGTAGCCACCTAGGATAGTTAATTACTTAGTCACTTCATGAGGTAAGCTAGTGTTGCCATATGTCATTTGGAGTATAATTAAATAAGTTTTATCCACTTATTAGTTACCTGGGTAATGTCCTGTTACCCGGTAATTAATCAATTACCAGCATAATTTAAAAATTACAACAAATTCCTTAAAATTCTACTTATTTTTAATATACTTCATATATACTTTATATATTATACTACCGTGGTCATATGGTACCTTTGATGGTACTATTTCATAATTATCGGGTATTATCGCTCGACCCATATTTTATTCCAAATTGGCCATTTTCAACGAAACTCATTTTCTTTAATTCATGTACCCCTTTATCCTTCATAACACTTATTTATCGCTTGTTATAAATAGCGTAACTACATAACCTCAAGATAATCTCATTCCCAAGACTACGTCGATTAACTGAAGACGAAACTTTTAACGTACGAAAACGCGAGATGTAACATCCTTGCCCCCTTAGAAACATTCGTCCTCGAATGTTTAACCTTTCGAGATTTATATAACCTTGGTAGAGTCTCCCTTGTGACAACGCTAATACCAATCATTAACAATAGCTAACAACGCACTTGTAGGCACCCAGTAATTTAACGTCATATAGGACCACAATCATTAATAACGACGATGGCCTCACATGACCAGTAACAATAGCTAGCACAAAAGTTCGTACACGCACCTTGAGGTTATGACGTCTCAGTCGGAACCTTCTCTGGAAGAGGAAATAAGTAGGGATATGTAGACTTCATGTCTTCCTCGGCCTCCCAAGTCATTTCTTCCACATTGTTGTTTCTCCAAAGTACCTTCACGGAGGCTACCTCCTTATTCCGTAGCTTGCGGATTTGTCGGTCTAGGATGGCAATAGGAATTTACTCATATGTCAAGTCCTCTGTAATCTGTACATAATCCGTGGGCACCACTCGGGTAGGATCGCCAATGCACTTCCGTAACATAGATACGTGAAAAACTGGATGGACAGACTCTAACTCTGAGGGCAATTCTAACTCATAAGCTACTTGGCCAACTCTCCGAATGATCCTATAAGGCCCAATATATCGTGGGCTAAGTTTCCCTTTCTTGCCAAACCTCATCACACCCTTCATAGGTAATACCTTTAAGAATACCCAGTCATCATCCCCGAACTCTAAATCTCGTCGTCACACGTTCGAATATGACTTCTAACGACTCTGAGCTGTCAATAGTCGATCCCGGATAAGCTTTATTTTTTCTATGGCTTGCTGAACCGAGTCTGGCCCATGTAATCCAGATTCTCCAACATCGAACCACCCTATAGGCGACCTACACTTTCGTCCGTAAAGAGCTTCGTATGGAGCCATCTGAATGCTGGAATGGTAGCTTTATCATACGCGAACTCAATAAGCGGAAGATGATCATCCCGGCTAGCTTTGAAGTCTATCACACAAGCTCGCAGCATATCCTCCGGTGTTTGAATAGTACGCTCAGCCTGTCCGTCTGTCTGGGGATGAAATGTTGTACTAAGACTTACTTGAGTCCCTAATCCCTTTTGGAAGGACCTCCAGAAGTTAGCTGTAAGTTGAGTTCCTCTATCCGAGATAATAGATACAGGGACACCATGCAGTCGTACTATTTCCTTGATATAAAGTCTTGTATAATCTTCTGAGGAATATGTAGTCCTAACGGGCAGAAAATGGGCTGACTTTGTGAGCTTATCAACAATCACCCATATCGAATCGAACTTATGCTGGTACGAGGTAAGCCTGCGATGAAGTCCATATTGATTATCTCCCATTTCCAAGTCGGAATCTTCATAGCCTGCAAAAATCCACTGGGTTTTTGATGCTTAATCTTAACCTGCTGACAGTTAGGACAGTGAGCAACAAATTCTGCTATATCCTTTTTCATTCCGTCCCACCAATATATTTCCCTGATGTCATGATACATCTTTGTTGCTCCTGGATGGATAGAATAACGAGAATAGCGAGTTTCTCCCATAACCAGCCAACGCAGCCCTGCAACATTAGGCACACACAATCGCCCTTGATATTTGAGGACTCCATCTTCTATAATTTTAAATGGTGTCTTCTCCTTCTGAAGGGTGGTGTCCCTATAATGAACTAACATAGGATCCTCGTATTGGCTTTCCTTTACTTCAGTTACCAGAGAGGATGTTGCCGTATCTTGAATAGTAATTCCAATATCACCTGAATCCAGTAACCGAACTCCAAGACTAGCTAGTTGATGAACCTCACGAGCTATTCCCCTCTTTTCTGGCTGCAAATACGACAGGCTAACCATAGATCTACGACTGAGGGCGTCAGGTAATACATTCGCCTTCCCCGGATGGTATAAAATTTCAACGTCATAGTCTTTAAGTAGCTCCAACCATCTCCTTTGACGTAGATTCAATTCCTTTTGCTTGAAGATGTACTGGAGGCTCTTATGATCCATATAGATATCAACATGAATGCCATACAAGCAGTGCCTCCACATCTTTAGTGCATGAATCACCGCAGCTAATTCTAAATCGTGGGTCGAGTAGTTCTTCTCGTGCTTTCTTAGTTGTCTAGAAGCATAAGCCACAACTTTACCATGTTGCATCAGCACACAACCCAATACAATGCCTGAAGCATCGCAATAGATAACATAACCATTGGTCCCTTCTGGGAGCGTTAGAACCGGTGCTGAAGTTAACCTGTCCTTTAATGCATGGAAACCCCGTTCACAAGCATCGGTCCATTGAAACTTTCCTCCCTTCTGAGTCAACTTTGTTAAAGGTGCTGAAAGGGAAGAAAATCCTTCCACAAATCTCCTGTAATAACCCGCCAATCCAAGAAAGCTACGAATCTCTGTCGGGGTTGTGGGCCTAGGACAAGTCTTTACTGCCTCAATCTTTTGTGTATCCACGCGGATTCCTTCACCCGAAATGATATGCCCAAGGAAAGTTACAGAGTTCAACCAGAATTCACACTTAGAAAATTTTGCATACAACTTCCTTTCTTGTAGAACTCTGAGCACAGTATGTAAATGACCAGCATACTCATCCTCTGAACGAGAATATACCAATATATCGTCAATAAATACAATTACAAACAGATCTAAGAAAGGCATGAACACACGGTTCATCAAATCCATGAATACTGCTGGGGCAATGGTTAGACCGAACGATATAAGCCAAAACTCAAAGTGCCCATATCTAGTCCTGAATGCTGTCTTTGGAATATCTCCATCCTTAACCATTACCCGATGGTACCCGGACCTTAATTCTATATTTGAAAAGTACTTGGCACCTTGCAACTGATCAAATAAGTCGTCAATTCTCGGGAGCGGGTACTTATTCTTGATCGTCACCTTATTCAGTTGCCTATAATCAATACACATTCGGAAGGAACCATCTTTCTTCCTTACAAACAACACTAGGTCTGATAAAACCTTTTTCAAGCAAGTCCTTTAGTTGTTCTTTCAACTCTTTCAGCTCTGCGGGGGCCATCCTATAGGGAGAATAGATATTGGGTGAGTATCTGGTAGTAGGTCAATAGAAAACTCAATTTCTCGCTCTAGCGGGAGACCTGGAAGTCCATCAGGAAATATATCTGGAAACTCATTTACCACAGGGATGGACTGAATGGTTGGTGACTCTACTTCCACATCCTGAACCCGAACTAAGTGATAATCAACCCTTTCTGATCATCTTCCTTGCCTTGAGATAGGAAATAAATCTACCTCTCGGCGATGCCGTGTTACCTTTCCACTCCAAAACAGGCTCCCACAAAAATTGAAATCGGACTATCTTTGATCTACAATCAACGTTGGCATGACAAGAAGCGAACCAATCCATACCCATTATAACATCAAATTCTACCATATCTAACTCGATTAAGTCTGCTACGGTAGGTCGACCATGAACTATTATTATACAACCCTTATATACCTGCTTAGCTATCACCGAGTCCCCAACAAGTGTAGATACCTCAAAAGGTTTAACCAACTCAGGTTTTCTTTCAAACTTACTAGCAACAAATGGAGTAACGCCTGATAAGGTGGAACCTGGATCAATCAGTGCATATACATCATAGGAGGAGACTGATAATATACCTGTAACAACATCAGGCGATGACTCTTGGTCCTGTCGTCCTGCCAACGCATAAAATGCGATTCTGAGGGTTGCTCGAGGTAGATGCTCCGCCTCTGCCTCTACCACGACTCATTGGTTCATGGGGATCTTGCCTAGGGGGGCGTACTGATGATGATGTTCCAGCTACAGATCCCGCTGGCTGAGCTATGCTTGCATCACCTCTCATCGGACATTCCATCATAATATGGACTGGATAACCACAAGTATAACAAACACCTAATCCCATACGGAACTTTCCGGCATGCTGCTTACCACATTGAGTACATCGTGGCAAGGGTAGCCTCATTTTATTTGAATCACCCCTATACTGAGAACCTGAGGCCCTAAAATCTGGCCAGGCCCTGAATATGTAGAACGATCAAATCTCTTACCGCCACACTGAGGGGGCGTGCTAGCCGAGGGCTGGATGGATATTTTCAATATTGCTGCCTCTGACCACCCCGAAACTCATCAGAAGGACCCGAAGACCTCGCTCTCTTATTCTGGGCCCTATCATGCTCACGGTCTATCATCTGTTTCTTTTTACGTTCCTCTACACCCTGAGCGTATGCCTGCATACGAGAAATATCCATGTATGGATGAAGTGAAACCGACATACAATTGTTAAGCAAGTGAGGCTCTAATCCCATCACGAACTGATGAACCCGATCCTCCATCTTAGATACTCATGTTTCCCTGCCGAAAGGTCAAGAACCTATCAACTCTGGCTCACCTAAGCTCTGGTGGCAGATGATGACGAAGAAAAGCTTTTGTAAACTCATGCCATACTGTTGGAGGGGCATTCTCACCTTTAGACAATTCCCAAGACTCGTACCAATTAACTGCAACATCTCGGAGTCTATAGGAAGCAATCTCAACTGACTCAGTCGCAGTGGACTTCATTAACCGTAATGTCCTCTGCACTCTATCAATAAATACATGAGGGTCCTCATTTGAGTCTGCTCCAGTGAATACCGGAGGGTCTAAATTAATAAATTCACGAACCCTCGCACTCACGGACCTATCTGCATGACCGATACTTGTTTCCTGACGTCGAGCCTGTGCGGCTACCAATCGGGTCAATAACTGAACAACATCTCTCATCTCCTGACCTGGCGCATCCGGCTGAGGTGTTGAATGTACAGGGGCGGGCGCTGAAGCTGGTGTCGTTCGGAGCTCTTCTGGAAAAGGTGAGGTGTGTGAAGTCTGAGATGGAACCTCACCATGAGATGCTCCCCGAGCCCTGGTAACTCGTGGCGCTCGACTAGTAGTCTTACCAGCCACAGAATTTCCCTTCTGGGCGGCCGTACTCTTTGGGGGCATTGCTGATAATATAACGTATCGTTAGGAACATTAATTCTTGTATTGCATGATCTAAGATAAAAAGAGAGGATAACATCCTATATGTCCTGTAGCCTCCTGTTTATAAGTGTGGTGCACAACACACCCATAAACAAGACTCTACTAGACACGGTCTGTAGACAACCCTAGGACAGAACTGCCCTGATACCACTTCTGTCACGACCCAAACCGATGGGCCGCGACGGGTGCCTGAGTACTACCTGTCAAACACCCCTAAACATGCGTCTAAAATATGAACCTGAATAACATCTGCTAAATTACGAGAACATTATATATGAAGGAAATCTGCACAAAAAGGCATATGTACATATACGTACAACATACGTAAGACGAGCCGACAAGGCTGCTATAGACAGCTATATATCTCAACATTGGAAGTCGGCAAGGCCACATACTATCCAACTAGACATACTGTCTACAGACCTCTAATAGAAATATAACTGTATAAAGACGGTTTTGAGCCACGTCACACCCATATATATATATATATATATATATATATATATATATATACAAACATATCATACCAAAATCAAAAGTAGCTCAGGATCAAGTGGCGCACTCAAACTCTCGCTGATCAGGGATCCTAAGAAGAGGGACCGTCAGTTCGCCTACCTGCACATGCGGGCATGAAACACAGCGTCCCCAGGCAAAAGAGACGTCAGTACGAATAATGTACTGAGTATGTAAGGCAAATAAATAAATACATAAAAGACATGGAAGAGATATAGAGTAATTGACTCAACCTGTATGTCTGGATAACTCTGTAATAATAAATCACTTTTAGCATCATGCATATGCGTATAAATGTCATGTCGTGCATAGGCATATATTTCATAACATCATCAGCCTCTGAGGGCATCCCATCATATCATATCGGCCACCGTGGGCAAAATCATCATCGTATACCAGCTGATCAGG
>ML313939.1:0-18809 GCA_005239505.1 Nicotiana paniculata | reverse complement strand
ATATATATATATATATATATATATATATATATATATATGTATATATATATATATGTATATATATATATGTATATATATATATATACATACATATATACATGTATATCATGCCGTTTGAATACACATACATATATAGGCGTATATAACGCAGTTTGAATCATATTTCAGCCACTGTGGGCAACGTCATCATCATATACCAGCTGATCAGGTGGTGGTACGTATATAACGCCGTAACCTTTTCCCATATCCCATATACATATATTTACATATATACGCGTATATAACGCCATCTGGTCATGGGTCAATTCACATGTATGAAATGAATGAATAGTACATAATAATCTCAATATTCCTTCCGGATAAAATTTTCCAACTGTGTATTATTCTGAGAACCGTGAACAAAAAATAATAATAATTCTCATGGGGAATCAAGAATATAGACACCCCTACTATTTGTATAAATAGAGTAATTTATAAAAACTGTGTATTTGTTCGTTTCTTCAGTATAATTTGGACCATGCCAAAAGAAAGAAGGGATAGCCTTAACATACTTGTTCCTTGAATTAATTGAACGAAGTGAAGCTTCTTCTTCTGTGAAATATGCACGAAATTTGCTTGGAAAGAAAGCTTCTGATTTCTAAAAGCTTCAGACTTCTAACCTTTCAAACTAAGAAAGGAAAAGTTTTTTTTTTGTTGTTTAGAATCTCTAACGTTACTTTCCTTATCCCAAAATGAATTAGGACAACAACTCTTTTAGTTGTTTAATTCAAATACCTTATAGGTAGCCACCTAGGATAGTTAATTACTTAGTCACTTCATGAGGTGAGCTAGTGCTGCCACATGTCATTTGGGGTATAATTAATTAAGTTTTATCTACTTATTAGTTAACTAGGTAATGTCCTGTTACCCGGTAATTAATCAATTACCCGCATAATTTAAAAATTACCATAAATTTCTTAAAATTCTACTTATTTTTAATATACTTCATATATATTTTATATATTATACTACCGTGGTCATATGGTACTTTGCATGGTACTATTTCATAATTATCGGGTATTATCGCTCGACCCATATTTTATTCCAAACTGGCCATTTTCAACGAAACTCGTTTTCTTTAATTCATGTACCCCTTTATCCTTCATAACACTTATTTATCGCTTGTTATAAATAGCGTAACTACATTAACCTCAAGATAATCTCATCCCCAAGACTACGTCGATTAACTGAACACGAAACTTTTAACGTGCGAAAATGCGAGATGTAACAGTAGCCACATCCGGAAGGCACAAATATCTTCAGAGTTAGATCTCGACATCACTTGTAGCTCCGCTCCAAAATATGCACACAAGGTGTAGAAGTGTAGTATGAGTACAACCGACCCTGTGTACTCAATAAATATCTTGACAAACTTCGGTGAAGTAGTGACCAGACTTTGAAGTGAAAAGATACTCACTGATATAACATGTACAGAAGACTAGCAATAGAACATAACAAAATAGCGTACAAGGAAACAATTATGCGAAGCAGTAGATGATTTCTAGAAGAACTATGATTAATATTCCTCAATATCACGGACAATCATTTCCTTATAGAGATAACTAGCAAATCACAGTAATAAATCCATAACTTTCATAGTGTGAGAAATATACTCAAGACATCGAATCCAACATCACGGCAACACCCTTCGTGCATTTATCTCATCCTCATCAAATATAAGTGTAACAGTACCAACCAGGTGAAAAAAATGCCGATAACAGTAATGAAAAGGTAGAAACATAGGAATGATGACATCAATTAGGAAAGAAGATCATAATTTCACCTAACTAGCATGGTAGAAGGCATAGATGTAGATATGACAAATAAAGGGGAACGCATGATCTTTATAAGCTAACAAGTAGAGGCATTATTGGATAACATAGTAGGAAGCTTATACTAAAGTGGAACAAACTAGATATGACATGGTTATAGATATAACCACAGGAATGAGGAATGGTATTTTCGAGTTAAACAAGTAGAACGCATGGGCAATACAACAAAAAATGAGATAGAGAACAAAGATAGAACAACAACGACAAGTCACATAGGTAAAATAGGTGCGGCAATAAGTGCTCAAGGTAAAGGCATGAACGTATACACAGTGAAAAGATATCACAACATAATGCGTGTCCCTCGTCCTCGCCTGCAAAGAAACACCCTTCGTGCCATGAACTCGTGATAATATAAAAACATGATGATATAAATCAAATGGCACGACATCACCCTTCATGCTTTTACTCTCATCCTCACATGATAATGTAAATGAGATCAGGATAATATAAATGAAATGGCACGGCATCACCCTTCGTGCTTTTACGCTCAAATGAAATGGCACGACATCACCCTTCGTGCTTTTACTCCCAAATGAAATGGCACGGCATCACCCATCGTGCTTTTCACTTTCCTTCACATGATAAAATATATGAAATGGCACAGCGTCACCCTTCATGCTTTACACTCTCCCTCACATGATAATATAAAAGCAATGGCATGGCATCACCCTTCGTGCTTTAGACTCTTCCTCACCAAGCATATGTATATAAATGAAAAGTAAGGTCGGAAACATAAATGACATCAAGGAGAGTGGTTAACCGAATATTCCAAATGAAACTCAATCACGACTTGCAAGCCAGCAATAGATCAATAAACCCTCAAGACCCTTATTCTTCAAGTACTTCAACAAATCTCAAGAATGATCTACAACTCGAGTATAGAACCTAATATCTCAAGAATAACGGCTATAGAAATGTATTTGTGATTAAGCATGATGAAGACCGAATTAAACACATTAGTGTTTCTTAAAATCCCGTCAAATTTTAATCAAGTGATAAATTAACTAAATCTTGGTTTCTAACATTTAGTTTCGTATTCTTAGTAATCTAGAAGTCAAGTAAGATATGAATCAAAAAGGTCATGTAATTTCACAAGGCACAATTAATCGTATAATTTACCCCCGAGCATTGTTAACCCTGGCACATGCATATACGTTTATCACCTCATTTATGCATCACCTCAACATGTACCAAACAATGGAAATTAGTAGGAAAAATTCTCTCAACAAAGTTAGGCAAGACACTTACCTCAAACAAGCCAAATCGATACTGACCAAGCCAAACAATGCTCGAAAAATGCTATCTTGCGCGTTCCGACCTCCGAACGGCTCGAAACTAACAAAAAACAACTCAACTACATAAAACAATGCTAAAGGAACCAATCCAAATCGAAAAGGTAAAATCTTGAATCAAAAGCCCAAAATCGACCAAAATGTCCAACCTGGGCCCGCGCCTCGGAGCCCGATAAAACTTACAAAATCCGACAACCCACTCAATTACGAGTTCAACCATACTAGTTCACTCAAATGCAACTCCAAATCGGTGTTCAAAACTCGAAAATTCATATTATTAAACTTTAGGCTAAAACCCCAAATTTCTCTTTTGGAACCCTCAATCAAATGCTGGAAATGAAGATGCATTCATGATATAAAATCAAAAATGAGTAGATAACACTTAACCCAGTCCACATGGTGAAAACTGCTTCAAGAATCGCCTCAATCCAATCTCTATAGCTCCCAAAATGCAAAAATGGTCGAAACCCCCGAAATGGAGTACTATATACTTCTGCCCAGGCATCCTCTTACGCAAATGCGGGAAATCCATCGCGTTCACGATGAACAAAATGCACTGCCACCAAAAGACACAATGCGAATGCGGACAAGGCTCCGCTAACGAGAAGCACAAATACAGCAGCCTTTCCAAAATACACTACACGTTCGCGAAACATGGCATGCGAACGCGAAGAATCTTCTGCCTCGAGCTTCATAATCCATCACTATGCGAACGCGGTCATACCCATGTGAATGCGATGCTCAACCTCCAAAAAACTACGTGATCACGTAAAGATACTTGCGAATACGAAGAAGAAACTACTCAACTGCAGATCTTTACCCAATCGATTGCATCTCTAGCTTCACGATCACGAAGAAGACTTGGTGCACCAGACACCAATAGGAACCAGCAAAGCCAAAATAGAGGAAAATAGTCCGAAAACAATCTGAAACACACCTGAGCCCCTCGGGACCCCGTCCAAACATGCCAACAAGTTCTATAACATAGTACAGACCTACTCGAGGCCTCAAATCACACATAACAACATTAAAACGATGAATCACACCTCAAATCAAAATCTATGAACTTGGAACTTTCAATCCCAGAACCAAAAATCCGGATCCGATATCCTCAAAGTCAACTTCTAGTCAAACTTATGAAATTTCCAAACCTTCAAATTTTCAATTTTTGCCAATTTGTGCCGAAGCCTTCTAGAAATATCCAAATGCAAATACGGTTATACGCCTGAGTCTGTAATCACCATTCGGACCTATCAGAACCATCAAAACTCCGTTATGGTTCAAATTCACAAAAAATCAAACTTGGTCAACTCTTCCAATCTAAAGCTTCAACAATGAAATTCATCCGTCCAAATCGATTCTAAATAACCTGAAAACCAAAATCGACGATTCACATAAGTCACAACACATCATACAGAGGTACTCATGCCCGTAAACTACCGAATGAAGTGCAAATGCTCAAGACGACCGGTCGGGTCGTTACATCCTCCCCCACTTAAACATAAGTTCATCCTCGAACATGCCCAGAGTTGTTCCTAAAGCCATCAAACCGCCACGTAACCTTACCATGCACATATCCGGGGGTGATCCCACGTCACCATATCCTATATACGTCTGATATCACAACATAACTGAAATTTCTTAATTCAACCTGGCCTATAAGCCTTTGAATCCAATTTCTAACATTTGGAATTTTCTATAAGATTAGAATCTTGCATCTACACACTGTATAAGTCTGAACAAGCTACATCAAGCCACAACTGTAACCCAAGACACAATCATATGATACACCACATAACTCACGCACTCATAGCAAAACTTCTACTCACCGCATCAGCTCAAAACAACCCAATTTCGATAATAAACCTCATATCATAATAAACCTCATTCTAAAAACTTCGTACACTGTGGGTGATGAAAGATACACGCATAACTCATAACCACTCACCAGATCAACAAGTCATGGAGCCCCCTCTCCTTCAATAGGAATCCCAGCATTTTCTAAGCCGACTTACGATATTATCCTTCCTAATATACCACTATCAAATCCGATAGTGCCCATCCTAGATCCAACGACCTTATCTGGTAAAATACAGCCGCCCTAGTGAAGTGCCACACCAATACAACCTTAAACCACAAACCATGCAATTTGTGCTCCAATACACAACAATTTAATTGTACTCAAACATAGAAAATGACTCAAAAGAGAGAATCGTCCCGCAAGCTCAACAAGTACCGCCACAATGAAATGCTGAAAATCAATCACACACCGCACAACCATCACACGAATCTAACACAAAGGTTAATACCTCCACATAACTCTGTTGCAATGTGTGACCCCATCCAAACACTAGTCCATATTATATACCTCGAGCCACCCTACTCAAAATCAATAACCACGCAAAATTCGACGTCAAGTACCCAAAGTGCATTACCATAACCACGGAGGAGAAAATAACACAATGCCACACGAAACCCGAAAGAACACAACCAATATGCAATCAATCATGCAATACCTGAATACTCATCTCGCTCAAATTCCACTATAAGGCCTCAATAGAACCGCACCATGTGTGCATATAATCAACGAATCACAACTCCGTGTAGCATAGAAGAGTAACTCATAGATCATTGCAGAACATGAATAAGCTCAAAAATAACTGAATGGCACATCCCTCAACAATAATAATATGGAGCCAACCAATCCAAGTCGGTGTAGAATACACATCCTAATTGGGCCTACCAATGGACCCCCAAATCAACTCTGGTCACCCACAAATAGATAAATAACCCTCCGGAAGTCCACAATAACTGAATCATAATACACGCTATCATCTAGCTAACTTCAACCACAACTTCAATGTCCACAACCATGAAAGAATCTGCTCCTGAGAACTCCCAGTCTCCAAACCCATAGAACACACGAATCACCATATCTGATCTCAACTCCACCGCCCGTATTTCTAACACATCTCTCATACACGATCATCCCACGAGGATTACTTCTATATTCTTCCGTGCCACGTAGCAAAATTTGAATATCAGCAACCGATCAACCAGGAGAGTGCAACCGTACCAATGAAGTATACATAAATCAATACACAGTGCCCTTTCTAAAATGTACACTCTCATCAGGTAATACCAAATAGTAATATCATTTACCTAGTCATCTAAAACCATCCATGCTGCCTAAGAATTTTATGTCATTCCCTTCAAAACTGAACCTTGACCTTGCCCATACAAATCACAATTCCACACACCACACCACATCACCATGCCATCATATGAAAAAGTACGAGAACCTCATAATCAACTCTGATAGCAGAATACATACCCGATCAATGAGAAACCTTCCATTTTATCTCATCCAAAAGAAAATCCCAATACGCAACATGTTCCTCATGCCAGTAGGAAATATCCACCCCGATAAGTGATAGAAATCATCGAGAACTCTTTAGAATCCATTTACACATAACCAAGCTATCTGAACTGAATCCCTCTTACTCAACCAAGCCACACAGTCGCCAAAACCCTAGAGCATTGCCACGAAACACATGTGGAGACTCACCATATCATATACCCAAAACACCTATCATACCATTGTCGTGGTGATCAACCTACTATCAAACTGCCCTATTTCTCTGAGTTCCTTCCAAATTACCCCCAAGTTGATACCCCTCCTTGCGAGAACACCATGATTCTTACCCTAAAGCTCACCATAAGAGATCCTAGCATAAACACCACACCGCTCTAAGGCCTATAAGACGATGTATTCCCTCTAGCACCCCAAAGTACCACAACTGAGACACCTACTCTGAAGAGACCTTCTGTAAATCTAAAGCCATTTCTTTCAACTTCTTGATATTGAAATGTATAATCCACAATGGTATAGAAATACCGAGAGTCTCGACACCATCCAATGTAAATCTCAAATTTGATCCACAACTACTACGCCATCACTTAATCTTCCTGAGTCTAAACTCGTTAATAAGGCACAAGAATCGAATTTCTTCCTACGACGACCCAAAGGGTCATTTTAAAAATTTAGACTCCATTATAGGCTTATTAGCCATAAAAAGACTAATTTTAGTTACCTTGATTTGTGAGCGCAGTTTAGGCATGAAACCGGAAAGCTTTTATGTTAAAATATGAGAAAATAGTAATTTCTAGAGTTAAAGTTTGGTTTTAGTTGACTTTAATCAACATTTTGAGTAAACGGACCCGAATCTGTGTTCTAATGATCCCGGGAGGTTCGAAAAAATATGGGACTTGGGCGTATGTCCGGAATTGAATTCCGAGGTCCCTAGCCTTAGAAATTAATTTTTAAAGAAGATTGTTTGGCTGGATTTTTAAGGAAATAAAAAAATGAATTAATATTTGAAACCATTGATATCGGGCCTGTATTTTGGATTCGGATCTCGATACAGGTTTTTTATGATATTTAAGTCTTAAATATGAAATTTGGTAAGAATCAGAGTTGATTTGACGTGATTTGGACGTCCGGTCGAGAAATAGTGAAATTTAAGCATTCTTGAGAAAAATCTTGAGTTTTGAGGTTAAATTCATTGTTTTAAATGTTATTTTCATGATTTGATTGCATGATCAAGTACGTACCATGTTTTTAGACTTGCATGAATGTTTGGTTGGAGCTCCGAGGACTCATGTGAGTTTCGGGTAGGCGACGGGATGTTTTAAACTTAGAATTCTCTGTTGTGTATTCTGTTCTGGTGCACAGTCAATTTGTTCTTCGTGTTCGCGTTACTCCACTCGTGAACAGGTAGAGTAGAATTTGCACTAGGGTAATTTTGTGCTATGAAAACGCGTGGCCCTGGACGCGAACGCGAACGCAAAGCATTGTGGGAAGACCCTTCGCGAACGCGACCAGGCCATCCCGAATGCACAGGGTTAAGTGGGCCTGAGGAGGGGACCTGTTTCCTTCTATGAGAACGCGGTCAATACCTCGCAAAAAAGAAGGCTATTGGGCTTGATCCTATGTTAAAGTGGTAGGCCCATCACGAACACAATGAAGGCCTGCCCAGCTATACAAAATCAATTTTAAAAATGGGCAGAACCTATTTTCTCCATATTTTCGAACTTAAAAGACCTAGAGGCGATTTTCTTCACAGAAGTTCATCCCCATAGTGTTGGTAAATAATTCTAAACTCTTGTTTTTCAATTACCCAATATTTTTCATCACTTTTCAATCAAAATTGCGGGTTTGAGTAGAATTAGAGAATTTTTTAAAAATAAAATGTTGACCTCGAATTGGAGTCGGATTTTCGAAAATAATTGCATATTAGGTCTCAGGGGTGAATGGGTAAACAAAATTTGGTCCGAACCCGAGTTAGGACCAAGCGGGCCCGGGGTCGATTTTTAACTTTTTTTCAAAAAACTTAGGAAAACAATAATATTTCAGTAAAGTTAGTTCCTTTAGAATATATTAATAATATTAAACTCATTATGATTAGATTCGAGCGGGTTAGAGGCAAATTCTAAAGGAAAAGCGGTAATTGAGTAGTGAGTGGCCTGCGAATTTGGGGTAAGTGCTTGGTTTAACCTTGACTTGAGGGAATATGAATCCCTAACATAAATGCTATGTGAATTTGCATGTGTGTGGTGTATAGGTGAGATGACGAGTATCTATGCACCACTAAATTATCTATTGAACATGGTCCCTTCCTTATTTCCAATTTATTTGATTCCTGGCTTAAATTTTCTTATGATCATTGATGCCTCCATATCTAATTATTTTCGTCGACTTGTTGTTAAGTATTGTTCCAAGTGTTTTGGAAGTGTTGGTTGTTCCCTTGGTTTCATTGTGATACATAAAGATTGAATTGGATGACACTGTTTTGCGATGCATATATATTCCGGTTGGTTTCATTGTGATACATAAAGATTGAATTGGATGACACTGTTTTGCGATGCATATATATTCCGGTTGGTTTCATTGTGAAATGATAATTGATGAAGTTCATGAGGTGCACAGCTTTCTGTTTAAAATTGTTGACAAAACTATTGTGAAAGGTTTTGACCTGAATTGTGAAATTCTTTATAAATAAAGTGATGTGATTGTCTGGTGGGAGAGGGTTTCACACCACAACAAGGAGTGATGAGGGTGGACATGTGGGATCGAGTTGCACGCTGCAACATGAGAAATAAGGGTGATATAAATATATATATATATATATATATATATATATATATATATATATATATATATATTTATAGGGAGGAGCAATAAGGGTGGACAGGTGGGAGCGGGTTGAGCGACGCAACAAGGAGTGATAACGGAGAATATTTATGTTTTATTGATTTTCAAAAATAAGGATTTGGAAAACTTCTTGTTTTATTAGAAAGGGTTTTCATGCTCTGATTTTACTGTGATTAAAATTGAAACTTGAAAATTTTGAGAAGGTTTGATTATAGCTGATATCTAGAAAAGTTATCCGAGGTATTTTATTTACTATTGCAAGTTACTGGTTATTTTGTTTATTATTACTTCCTTCTTGCTGTTTTATATATATTGTCACAGGTTATGTTATGATTTCCCCGCCTTATCCTCGTCACTACTTCGTCGAGGTTAGGCTCGACACTTACTCAGTACATGGGGTCGGTTGTACTAATACTGCACTCTGCACTTCTTGTGCAGATCCAGGTACCGGCCAGAGTTAAGTTCGAGTCGTAGCTGCGCATTTTCACGGAGACAAGAGATAGATCTGTTGGTGTTCGCAGACTCCTGGAGTCTTCTCTACACTGTTTAGTTGTTGTTTTATTTCATTCGAAACAGACATATATACTTCTTTCAGCCCATTATTTGTAGTATTCTTAGTAGTTCGTGAATTGTGACACTAGAATCTTGGTAGGCTTATGGTCATATATTTAGTTCGAAGTTTAGCTTATTTATTCGATTATTATTATTATTCATGAAGTTACTTATTGGGAAATCTTAGATTCAGTTTATCTTTAAAATTGTTCTGTTATCTATAGGTAAATTTTAAAAGAAAATGGTTAATTAAATTTCTAACATTGGCTTGCCTAGAAAGTATTGTGTTAGGCGCCATCATGATCCCGTGGGTCGGGAATTGGGTTGTGACAGTTTCATAATTAAACAACATGAAAAACCTTTCAACAAACTCATAACTCTAGACTATATGTCACATCAAAAAAGAAATCAAGCACCCATTAGTCCTTTTTACACCTCAAGCATACTCTTCTCGTAACATTCAAATCATCTGAACATAGCTCGCAGTCACATCATGCTCATCATTTAGCCATCCAGCCACTCATCGAGACACGAATTTCGTTCATAGGGACACTACCAGACGTATAAGTCCAAAAGCACGTGCTCACACAACCAAAATCTCCGTGCTCAAGCTACAGTCAAAACTCGACCTCAACTCCTCCACACTGGCCCATCATCAGCACACCGAGATCATGTCTCGCACTTCATCCATGGAATCACAAGCCATCGGTGCACAGATGATACCGAGCGCTCACATGCGCATACAAATGCATGGAAAAAATTCAAGAGTTACGCTTCAAGCTGAACCAATGTCGCACGATAAAGAAAGAAAGATGGGAAGGTTACCCTAAATGACTTGTAGCCTCTTGAAGATAGGTATGGACGTCATCATACCAATCCACAAGACTCTACTAGACACTTGCTCACGACTTGTAGAACCTATGAACCTAGAGCTCTGATACCAACTTGTCACGACCCAAAATCCACATGTCGTGATGGCACTTAACCCGACCCGTTAGGCCAGCCAATTAGTATTTAACACATATCTAATAAAATAAATATGATCAACAATTCATATATATTTGGATTGCAAACAACATTCCAAGGACTGGTAGTACAAGAAATGAGCTATTAAGACTAGATTATTAGAAAAAAACAAATATGAAATAAATTCAACTTCTGATTGAAATGTACTTAAAAAGAAGTCAACTATAGAACTACCCAGGGAAAAGTGGTATCCACATCCGGAAGGCACGAACATCTTCAAAGCCAAATCCCGACATCACCCGTAGCTCCACTCCAAAATCTGCACACAAGGTGCAGAAGTGTAGTATGAGTACAACCGACCCCATGTACTCAGTAAGTATCTTGACTAACCTAGGTGAAGTAGTGACGAGGCTTTGCAATTAAATGACACTCACTAATATAACTTGTATAGAAGACTAGCAATAGAACCATACTAGAACATAAGAGAATAGCGTACAAGGAAGCAATTATGCAAAACAGTAGATGATTCCTAGAAGAAACACAATTAATATTCCTCAATATCACGACCAATTATTTCTTAGAGCGATAACTAGCAAATCATAGTGATAAATCCATAACTTTCACAGTGTGAGAAATATACTCAAGACATCGAATCCAACAGCACGGCAATATCCTTCGTGCATTTATCTCATCCTCACCAAATATACGTGTAACAGTACCAACCAGGTGAAAGAAATACCGATAACAATAATGACAAGGTAGGAAACATAGAAATGATGACATCAATTAGGAAAGAAGAACATAATTTCACCTAACTAGCATGTTAGGAGGTATAGATGTAGATATGACAAATAAAGGGGAACGCATGATCTTTATAAGATAACAAGTAGAGGGATGAATGGATAACATGGTAGTAAGCTTATACTAAAGTGCAATAAACTAGATACGATATGGTCATAGATATAAAAGCAGGAATGAAACATGGTATTTTCAAGTTAAACAAGTAGAACGCATGGGCAACACAACAACAATTGAAATAGAGAATAAAGATAGACAACAACGACAAGTCACATAGGAAATACAGGTGCAAAAATAAGTGATCAAGGTAAAGGCATGAACTTATACACAAGAAAAAGACATCACAATATAATGCATGTCCCTCGTCTTCGCCTGCACGGAAACACCCTTCGTGCCATGAACTCGTCATAATATAAAAGCATGATGATATAAATTAAATGGAACGACATCACCTTCATTCTTTTACTCTCATCCTCACATGATAATGTAAATGAGATCAGGATAATATAAATGAAATGGCATGGCATCACCCTTCGTGCTTTTACTCTCAAATGAAATGGCACGACATCATCCTTTATGCTTTTCAATTTCCTTCACATGATAAAATATATGAAATGGCACGGCATCACCCTTTGTTGTTTACACTCTCCCTCACATGATAATGTAAAAGCAATGGCACGACATCACCCTTCGTATTTTACACTCTTCGTCACCAAGCATATGTATATCAATGACTATCAAGGTCGGAAGCATAAATGACATCAAGGAGAGTTGTTAAACGAATATTCCACATGAACCCAAATCACAACTTTCAAGCCAACAATAAATAAACAAATCCTCAAGACCCTTATTGTTCAAGTATTTCAACAAATCTCAAGAGTGATCTACAACTCGAGTATGGAACCTAAGATCTCAATAATAACAGTCGTAGCAATGTATTAGCGATTAAGCATGACGAAGACTGAATTAGAAACATCAGTGTTTCTCAAAATCCCATCAAATTTTAATCAAGTTATAATAAACTAAAATCTTGATTTCTAACAAATAATTATGTATTCTTAGTAATCTAGAAGTCAAGTAAGACATGAAGCAAGAATGTCACGTAATTCTACAAGGCACAATTAATCGTATAATTTACCCCCGAACATGGTTAATGCTGGCACATGAATATACGATTGTCACCTCATATATGCATCACCCATGCATGTAGCAAACAATGTCAATTAGTAGGAAAAATTCCCTCAACAAAGTTAGGCAAGACGCTTACCTCAAACAAGCCAAATCGATATGGAGCAAGCCAAACGATGCTCCAAAAATGCCATCCCGTGCGTTCCGACCTCTCGTCGGCTCGAAACTAACCAAAAATAACTTAAATACATCGAACAATGCAAAAGGAACCAATCCAAATCGAAAAAGGTCAAATCTTGAATCAAAAGGCCAAAATCGGCCAAAACGTCCACCCTGGGACCGCACCTCAGAACCTGAAAAACTCACAAAATCTGATAATCCACTCAATTACGAGTCCAACCATGCTAGTTTCACTCAAATCCGATTCCAAATCGGTGTTCAAAACTCAAAAATTCATATTATGAAACTTTAGGCCAAACTCCCAAGTTCTCTTTTGGAACCCTCAATCAAATGCCGGAAACAAAGTTACATTCATGATATAAAATAAAAAATTAGTAGAGAACACTTACCCCAGTCCACATGGTGAAAATTACTTCAAGAATGACCTCAATCCGAGCTCCATAGCTCCCAAAATGCAAAAATGGCTTAAACCCCCGAAATGGAGTACTTTTATACTTTTGCCCAGGAGTCCTCTTACGCGAACGCGGGAAATCCATCACGTTCACAATGAACAAAATGCACTGCCATCAAAAGACTCAATGAAAACACGGACAAGGCTCCACTAACCCGAAGCACAAACACAACAACACAAACATGGCATGCGAACGCGAAGAATCTTCTGCCTCCAGCTTCTTAACCCATCACTATGCAAACGCGATGCCCAACCTAAAGAAAACTACACGATCGTGTAAAGATACTTGCGAACGTGAAGAAGAAACTAATCAACTCCAGATCTTCACCCACGTGATCGCATCTCTAGCTTTGCAATCGCGAAGAAGACTTGATGCACTCGACACCAACAAGAACTAGCAAACCCAAAATGGAGGAAAATAGTCCAAAAACAATCTGATGTACGAACATGCCAACAAGTCTCATAACATAATGCAGACCTACTCGAGTCCTCAAATCACACATCACAACATCAAAACTATGAGTCATACCTCAAATCAAAATTTATGAACTTTGAACTTTCAATTTCCAAAACTCGCGCCGAGACACATTAAATCAACCCTGAATGAACCCAAATTTTGCATACAAGTACTGAATAACATAACAAGGCTATTCCAATTTTTGGAATAAAAAATATGGATCCGATATCTCAAAGTCAACTTCGGCCAGACTTATGAACTTTCCAAACCTTCAAATTTCCAATTTTTGCCAATTTGTGCCGAAACCTTCTAGAAACATCCAAATACAAATTTGGGCATGCTCTTGAGTCCAAAAGAACCATCCGGATCTATCAGAACCATCAAAACTTTGTTGTGGGTCAAATTCACAAAAATTCAAACTTAGTCAACTCTTCCAATCTAAAGCTTCACCAATGAAATTCATCCTTCTAAATTGATTCTGAATAACCTGAAAACAAAAACCGATGATTCACATAAGTTATGACACATGATACAGAGCTACTCATGCCCATAAACTACCGAGCAAAGTGCAAATGCTCAAAACAACCGGTCGAGTCGTTATACGTACAAAGAAAAAAATGAGATAAGACTAGGAAAAACGCATATGTTTCCCCCCTAAAGTTGTCCGGAAAACTCGATGAGACACTAAATTTTTTGGGCATTTATATACTCCCCTAAATACATTTTGAATGAATTATATTCCCCTCTCCTTGACCCACGACCAAATGTAACGACCCTACCGATTGTTTTGAGAATTTAAGCTCCATTCGGTGGCATAAGGTCTTGAACAGCTTCACATTGTGTATATCGACCTGCGTGCATGGTTGGATTCAGTTACCAGATGATTTGGAGTCGAATTGGAAGACGGATTCTAGTTTGGGAAGTTTAAGCGGTAGGATTTTACCGGAATTTAATTTTGTTTTGTGAACGGCTCTGGTATGATTTATGGATGATGTCAACAGCTCTGTGTGATGATTTTGGACTTAGATGTACATCCGAATTCAAATTCGGAGGTCCGTGATAGAATTAGGATTGAATTGGCAAAATTTAATAATTTGCCATTTCTGGTCGGCAATGTAAAATTAGATATAGGGGTCGGAATGGAATTCCGGAAGTTGGAGTATGCTCGTAGTTTCATTTGTGATGTGTGTGAAAAATTTCAGGTAATTCGGACGTGGTTTGGTTGGTTTCGGCATCGTTAGAGAATTTTGGAAGTTTAGAAATTCTTAGGCTTGAATTCGAGATTGATTCGGTGTTTTGATGTTGTTTTGGGGATTACGAAGGTTCGACTAAGTTCGTGTATTTGTTATGTGACCTATTGGTGTAATTGGTTGAGGTCCCGAGGGGCTCGGGATGATTTCAGATGATTAACAGGAAGTTTGAAGTTTGAAAATGCGGTTGATGCTGTTGTTCTGGTGCGGCCGCACCTGCGAATAAGGAACTGCATGTGCGAAAAAGAAGGCACAGGTGTAAGAGGTAGCGGACTGGGCAGCCACCACAGGTGCAGAATATTGGAGCGCACGTGTGGCCCACAGGTTCGGTTCCTGGGGCGCAGAGGCGGTCATGGTCTTTAAGTGAAAAGCCGCAGACGCGATTAGGTGGACCGCAGAAGCGGTTACACCGATGCACCTTTTATCCGCAGATGCAAAAGTCCTGGCAGATTCAATTAAGGGAGGGTTGGCCATTTTTCTTCACATTTTGAGTTCTGGACTTCGGATTTGGGAGTGATTTTGGAGGTTCTTAAGCAATCCGTTTGGGTAAGTGTTCTTCACCTAGTATTTAATGTATTCCATAATTTTACCTTCATTTCTATCATTAAATTTGTGTTTTGGGTTGAAGCAAAAGGTTAGTTTTTGAAGAAAATTTCTAAAATAAAAATCATGATTTGAGGGACGAAATGGTATTGGATTTGATAATTTTTGTATGGTTGAACTCATATTGGAATGTGTATTTGGATTTTGTAAAATTTATCGTGTTCCGAGGTGCGAGCCCGGGGGTCGACTTTTGGACTGATTTTTAGAATTTGATAAATATTAAGGCTTTATGATCCGAAATAGTTTCATATGTGTTTATTTATGTTTTGAAGTTGTTTCAGGTAGATTTGAGCCGTCCGGAGGCCTTTTTCCCGAGATGTTCATTTTAGAGTACTGGATTGTCGTCTTTGAGGTAAGTATCTAGCCTAACCTTGTGTGGTGGAATTACCCCTTAGGATTGGAGTCTTCTATGTTGATTGTAGTCCGTGTACGCGAGGTGACGAGTGCGTGCTCGGACTTATTTGTAGAAGGTTGTCCTTTTAGGGTTCTTAGGTCCTTATATTCCCTGTGAATGAAGTTGTATTTGTTAAGATTGAGTTCCTGACAACTAGTTTCATCTCTACTTGCTTAAATTAGAATTACTTACTTTTAGATTCACTCTATTTCCTATTGACTCCTAATTGACTTAACTGAAGATTTTTTTTCCTCTTCTACCGTTAAGCTATACTTTCATTGTAACGACCCGGTCGATCGTTACGTAGAACCTTCATTATAATTACTGTTCGTGACTTGTCATAGGTTGGTTATACTGTTATTGATGTGTTAGAGTTGGTAGGCTTGAAATCGGAGTGGTTGTAGTGAGAGTTTAGTCGCTTAGTCTTTAAAAATAGCCTTAAAGTTGGAAAAGTCAACTGAGAGATTACTTATTGGGAAACGACCTCGGAATGCAGATTTTATGGCACGAATAGCTTCGTTAAGTGATATGGGACTTAGGAGTGTGTTCAGAATATTTTGTGATGTCCGGTGTAAAATTAGGCTTGAATTGGCAAAAGTTAGTTTTTGGTGATTTCCGGTCGGCAATGGAAAATAGGCTATCGGGGTCGGAATGGAATTCCGGAAGTTGGAACAGGTTCGTAATCTCATTTTTGATATGTCTGCAAAATTTCAAGTCAATCGGAGTTGTTTTGGATAGTTTCGGCATCGTTGGAGGATTTTAGAAATTTCAAAGTTCTTAGGCTTGAATTTGATGTGATTTTGGTGTTTTGATGTTATTTTAAGTGTTTCGGGAGTGAAACTAATTTTGAATGATCATATATGAAGTGTTGGTATGTTTGGTTGCGGTCCCGAGGGGCTTAGGGTGGTTTTGAGTGGTTAACGGGGAGTTTGGAGTGCTTGTGTTGCTGCTGAAGTTGTTGGTGCTGGCGTAACCGCACCTGCGAATGGGCCATCGCAGGTGCGGGCCCGCAGGAGTGGAAGGAGGCTCCGCATGTGCGAGACTTGGCCAGCCAGGGAAGAGATCGCAGATGCGGATAGTGGGCCGCACCTGCGAAGTCGTAGGTGCAGAATGTGAGTCGCAGGTGCGGAGATAGGCAGTTTAGTGAAAAGTCACCGGTGCGGTTGTTTTGACCGCAGGTGCGAGACATTGGCCACAGGTGCGGAACCCCTGGACAGAAAGTATAAATTAAAACCCTCCGCGACNGTGTTCTTCATAGAGGTAAGTGTTTTGATCATTAAAACTCGTTTATGGGTGATTATAGAACACAACCTCAGCAATTAATTCATGAAAATCAGTAGAAAAAGGCGGGTTTAGGGCTTGAGATTTATGATACCTTTAGGGATCGATTTGAGGGGTCAAACAAACTCCGAGTTTTGTGTTCTTTATATGTACAGACTCGTGAGATGATGAAGAATAGTTTGGTATAAAAATTTCTGAGTTTTAGGATGCGGGCCTGAGGGTCGAGTTTTGAGCTAAATTTGGTGCTTTTCAATTGGAACTCATTCCTTAAGCATAATTTGATGATAAAATCTGAACTTGGTAGATTTGGAGCACTCGGAGGACGGATTTAGAGGCAAAGGCACTGCAGAATAGTATTTTAGCCGGTTTTGAGGTAAGTAACGTTTCCAAACTTGGTTCTGAGGGTTCGAAACCCCGAGCTAAATGATTTATGACTATTGTTGAGGTGACGCACATGCCAAGTGACGGGCGTGAGGGCGTGCACCGAGTAATTGTGGCCTGGCGTATCCCATGGCACCACTTAGTGATCATTCCATGACGATATTTGTGCTTCTATTAATGTGGTAATTGTGAACATGTTAGAAATCATGTTAAGTATAAATGCTAGGCTTCACGCCGGAAATTCTGAGACCCGAGTGGTCGTATATTGCTATCTCATTTTGTGATTATTTGATGTCATATACTTAGTCCTGTTATAGCATATCACCTCATATCTCAGTCTCAGTATTGCTAATTATATGCATACTTATCATTGTTTCGGGCTGATGGAGGCATCTGTGATCCATGTGAGTGAGACTGAAGAGTAATGACTGAGTGAGGCCGAGAGCCTCTTATTGAGACAGTTATGAGATTGGACTGCATACCGTAGCGATATTACATCATGCCTTAGTTGGATTGATATGGCGCTTGGGCCACTAGGGCCCCTTCGGAGTCTTTACACCCCAGTGAGCGCATTGATGTGAGAGATGGATCTTCCCTGGACATGGATCTTGTCCGAAGTGGATGTTATGTGAGGGATGGATCGTCCCTGGGCATGGATCTTCTTCGAGTGTTGTATTCCTGAGATGGACTTTCTCTGTGGGGATGGATTGGCCTTTTTCCTCAGTACGGAGTGACTACGGTCACTGGTGTTTATGCATATTCCGGAATGGAACTTCCATGGGCTTGAGAGCCATATATAGTACTGAGTGGACTTATGTGGGAGAGCTGTGAGCACTATGTAAATATCCACACTGGTTTCATACATATATTTTATGATGGCATGTAGAGTATACTGGCATATCTACTCATCCTAATAAACTGTTAGCAGGTCTAAATTTTGTATATTGTTATTGTAAAATTTTGAGGTTTTGTCCGTCACTACTTCTCAGCC
>MDKI01103156.1:0-13913 GCA_005239505.1 Nicotiana paniculata | reverse complement strand
AGAGAGAGAGAGAGAGAGAGAGAGAGAGAGAGAGAGAGAGAGAGAGAGAGAGAGCACAGAAGCGAGAGATGGAGAGAGAGAGAGAGAGCGCATGAGGGAGAGAGAATAAAGATGAGAAGTAATTTATTCTTAATATAAATGGATACTTATTTAATTCCTAAAGTGTATATAATTGGTAAATTTATGTAATTAAATTGAAACTTGTCGGGAGGGTAATAAAGTTTCAAATAGTGTATAGGAATGTAAAAATCACTTCTAAAAATGTGCGTAAAAAAAGTAAAAATAGCACGGGCTAGCCAGTTTTCGGACTAGTCATTCAAAAACTGTCAGCATTTGCCAAGTCATTGAAAAATAACCACTATTTTGCTGCAACAAAGACCGGTCCAACATAATATACTGGAGTTCAGTGCACCTGTGTATGAACTTCCAGCATATTATGCTGGAACTCCAACACGCGAAAAGTTCAAACATAATATACTGGAGATTCGAGCACCTGTGTATGAACTTCCAGCATATTATGCTGGAACTCCAACACGCGAAAAGTTCAAACATAATATACTGGAGATTCGAGCACCTGTGTATGAACTTCCAGCATATTATACTGGACCGGTATACTTTGCTGGAACTCCTGTATATTATGCTGGAGTTCTAATATACTTATGCTGGAACTCCATTATATTATACTGAAGTTCCAGTATGCTTATGCTGGAACTCCAGTATAATATACTGGAGTATTTTCCGGATTTTGAACAATGTTTTCGTTCAAATTTATCTTTACATGAAAAGTGGTTAAATTTCGATTACTTTTGAAAGTGTGGCTATTTTTGAATAACCACTTGTAAATCTGGCTATTTTTTAATTTCTCCCAAAAATAAAAGTAAATAAATATGTTTAAGAACTCGGGCCCAAAGACCAAAAGCCCAAACTAGCCAGTATATTGTAATTCTCATCTTCCTGCAGAGAATCAGTGACAGTATAGAAGGAGAAGAGAGACGAGAAAAAGCAGTGCCCTCCAATGGATACCTCTCTCCTCAACGAAGCTTTGGCGTCTAAATCCTGTGACAAGATTGCTGATATCTGTGACAACCTCTTACTTCAGGCAATTTCTCCTTATTCCTCTCAATTTATTGCCACTCTATTATTATCCGTTCAACCGATTTGAAAAAAAAAATCTAATTGTTTCTATTCGCTTTGGTCGTACTCATAGGGTGCCGCTGAGGGAATTGATTTTCAAGACGAATGGCCTTACGCGATTCACCTTCTAGGCCATATTTACAACAATGACATGTAATCCCTTATTTTGTATTAATAGCAACTCTAATTCTGGAATTTTAGGGTTTTAGATTGGGTGTTGTTAAGGAATTGATTAGGGTTAAATTTTTTGATGTGGTTCTTTTGCAGTAATAGTGCGCGATTTCTGTGGAAGAAGATACCTGCCGCAATAAAGGAGGGCCGGCCTGAGGTGGTTGCTGTTTGGAGGATCGGGCAGAAGCTTTGGACGAGGGACTACGTGGGCGTGTATGAGGCTATTCGAGAATTCAGCTGGACTCCTGAGGTTCAGCCAATTGTGGCTTCCCTTGCAGGCAAGTTGGTGCATTTCCTGATCTTTATTATTATTGATCATGGTCTAGTCAGATTTTGTTGAATGCTTTACATAAGTTTCTACATAAGTCGGCATTTAGCAATGGGCCGACATTCTTTTTGTCCCTGATAAAATAACATTAGTTTGAAAGCTCAATCAGAATAAGTTTCTACTTTACTTGGGATTTGCCGAAGGATCAGCATTTCTTTTTGTGCCTGTCAGAAGCCTATAAGGATTTGTTTTCTTTTCTGAAGGTTATTAAGACAGTAGAATTTATGAATGACTAAGAATTGGGACTTATAAGCTATTTGCCAGAGATTGTTACTTCTCTTCTGTATTAAAAATGAATGTGGATCAAGTTACATGTAAGGATTGACAAAGTATTGCTACTGTTGTCAATTAGAAGAATCTATGAATTTGCATAAATCACAAAGTTGAGCTGCACCTCCAAATTAGCTGTTGGAGTTTGATAAATGGCTTGAGACTAGAATGGTGTCTATGAACTTGTCTCAAAGTCAAATGGACACTTTCAGGTAAACAACTTAAGTGGGCAGGAAGAGTCGTTCTACTACTGTTCTGTATGTCATGGTATAACAAGGAAAAAATTGGAATGATATCTTCTATTAGCAATGGGCCAATGGCTGGTTTGGTAAGAAACACTGAACCAGTCACTAGAAGCAAGTTTTATCTTGTTGAGCTTATTATTTTAGGCTGGGTTTAGTGGTGTGATCCCCTAGAAAGGGAGATCATAAGGTTTTGCCTTTTTCTGAACCGCGACGGTCAATTTTGTTCCTCCTCTGATCTTGTGATTGTCGGTTGGGGAGTATCAACTCTATGCTTGAATCTTGGCATTGATAAACTTATTGATCTAGATAATTGTGGTTAATGTTCTTTTGAATAATGTCTCTGCGCTCCTATTTTCTTCTTTACTAATTTTTCTCTGAATTCATGTTTGTCAGTTACTCGTATTTGAGTTGGGCGAGCTTAATAGCTTCTTGTTGTCAGCATGTTTAATTCTGATGAGGCATTAGATTTACTAAAACAAGGACAGTATATACTCTTTCTATTAACATTTACTTTGTGAGCTAGTCAGAGTCATGGGTTATTTTAAATAATTGGTACCTCTCCCGATACATGTAATCTATCATGTAATTGGCTGAAAAATTGAGGAAAAATATCTTTGAGGATATAAAGGATAATTTTGCGCGTAATTTTCTATATCAAAAAGAAAATTTTCAAATGAGAAGACATTGGTATGCAGCTCTATCATCATATCTCTGGAGAGCTCGCAGATAATACTTGAACCATACCACCTATCAGAAAAAAGAAGTAATACTTAGAACCATACTACTACAATTTTATGAGAGGTTAAGGATCAACTGATGTGGGTATATACCAAAGTATATGCTCTCCTCAAGTCTACGTGGAGTTCTTCTGAGTGGGGGATTGGTTGTGGGAGAGAAAGAGGCATGGATGAATTAGTTGTCAGACCATGTTAAATGAGAGGTGCAAGAGCATTTCAAGGAGGCGGACATTGTTTCAGCAAGCTAAGTTCCAGCTCTTAGGATCTTCCGTAGTGTGGTTAAAAAGTAAATCGTCAACTATTTTTTGTGTTTTGAAATTTCATTACTGGCATCCAGTAGATGCAAATATGACATTCATGCAATTTATTTTATATCTTTGTGACATTGGGTGAGACCACAATTGCTGCTAAAATGTCATTAGTTGCTAGCCATTTTTCTAGATTTATAGAGATAGCAATTACTCAAATATATGAAGGGAACCGTAGTATGTAAAGTTAAACTTCAAGTTCTTGTACCTCCTGTATGTTGGATTTTCATTCATTTTCCTGTCATTCTTCTGCAGAATTATACAGGAAAAGGATGTTTGAGCTCCTGCTTTCTGCTTATTCAACCATTAGCACACAAGATACAGCTCAGTTCCTTGGAATGAATGAAAATGATGCTACAAACTGTAAGATTTTATCCTACAGCGTGCTCGCAGTCTAAGAGTTTATTTTTGGTACATAATAAGGCACTAAAAGAACTGAAGTTTATCAAGTTGTTGAATCAGTTAAAAAGGTTTCACAGGCTATGATATTCTAAGATCAAATCAATTTGGTTGAAGTGGTTAACAAATATTAGGGGGCATCAATTGTTAAAGAAGCATATAGAATGAAGTCTTTCGTCTGCTTATCCATTTATCTCTACATCTTGGGTATTTATAAGCTCTCGCCTATTTGGTTTTTTTTTGTTGCTGTTGCGATTTATAAGCAAGTCTCATTTATACTTGCCAGAAAAAAGATCTCTGTCATAATGTGTTCATGAGTTTTCACTGATTGGTAATAATGACTTTGTCATCTCCCTTTCAGATGTGCTGCAACAGGGTTGGGTATTGGATCCAGCTTCTCAAATGCTTACTGTGAAGAAACAGGCAGTTGTGACAGAACAGAAGCTAGACCCCAGTAAATTACAGCGCTTGACAGAATATGTTTTCCATCTTGAGCACTAATCAGTTTGTTGGTTCCGAGATTTCTAAATCTAGTAGGATCAGTTTCTTTTTCCTTAGTTCAACGGTTGGAGAAATTAGAAGGTGGCCACATTTTATAGCCACAGATCTAAACTTGGGTTCAATGATTGTTGTCTCTCTTGAAAAGTATATTATTACCATGGCATAGTGGATTATCCTTTGAGGATGTAGTTCGTTAATGATTTTGGTTGCCAAAGATGTTTGTTGTTAGATAAATTTTTTTTTTTAAAACTAATAAATCAGTGCAAATTCTATAGGGTAACTGTTGTTTATAATCGAAAATGAATTCAACACACTAAGAAATAATTAAAACAGAAATTATCTTAAAATGTGATTCGAAAAAAAATTCAAAGTTTCAAGCTAATAACAAGAGTCGAGATAGTATTTTTTGCATGGAAGAACTACACGTTTCATTCATTCATGTGTATCAGTATATGTACACTACCCAAAACATCCATCCTGATTCACTATGTTCCCAAACTTATAGTCTTCACACTACCTAATAGCAAGGCAAAACACAGCCTTATAGGCTTATACTACTGCCTCAACATTCAATTCTAAAATATTTTAACAAAAGATCTTGGTCTGATTAAAGACTCGTGAACATCAAGCGAGATTGTAACCGGGATATGCAACCACCTTATATACCACTTCCGCTTTAGGTGATGCCCGCTGAACTTTTGTTATCTTTGTAAGTACTTTGAGAGATTGATCTCCTATCATCGGGTTCAATTACCGTTCTTACCAGCACTAGAGACTTGGTCAACAAAACCTTGATAAGCTGCATTTCACCCCCTGCTCCTGCTACGCCTTTAATCTTAACTGCCCTCAGGTGATTATATGTTACATCTGAGAAGCTAGCAGGAATTTCATCGACAACACTCCAGAGCACAGGAACAAGTAATTTTGCCCATAAGATCAAAAGGCCCCTAAGAAAGATCATGGAAAACCCATAACTCTGAACTTAAAACTGAAGATCTAATGAGTATGAAAATAGTGATGTCATATCACACGAATAACTCAATAACACATATGAAGAGAAAGAGAGGGAAAATAACGAACAACATTAAGAACCTTAATTTGAAGTTCCTCTAAATTGGGGGAGCTGAAAACTCGACTCGTTCTTCCAGGCAAATTTCAGATAGGTAAAGATGCTTACGGCAATAGAGAGCATAGGAAAGCCTTGTTGGTACTTCACCTGGTCCTGCAACCATGAACTAGGAAGAAAACGACAAAAAGAAAAAGGATGAGTTAAAGCCCAAAAGATGGTACATATATGAAAATGCATTAAAATAAAGTCATGAAGCAACAGTTACTGTAATCCCAGTGGAGATGCTCGAGTGCAGGAATAGACTTAAAAAAATTGACAAGATCATTTTTTCCTGCTTGTACAAGGGATGCTGTAGACTCATGTGAAACTTTTGCCAGAAGAGGAACACATTTTAGATGTAGGAAATGTATATTGCCCGTGAAGACAAATGATCTCAGCTTGGGAGCCTTAATCTCAATGTGGTTTGCATTTTCTACGTATTCGAGCACCAAATGTTCAAGCAACGGGCAGCGGGAGATAAAACGTCCAAGAAATTCAGTACAAATTGTGACTTGACTTAGTTCTAGACTAAGTAACCTATCAGATCCCTTAAAGACGGGTGGGGTTACGTACTAAACATCTATGGAGAGTCACATGCATGCCTCAACTGCAAACATGTGAAAAATGAAGATGGCAATTTGTATAGGTTACCTATCGAGAATTGAAGAACAAGATGCTGAATACCATTACGAGAGAGGAAATATATCAAGTTGTCAATCTTAGGACAGTTGATAAGATCAACGATGGAGAGGATAAACTTAGAAATATGTCCTACATGAAGGGTCAAAAGTCTGATAAATAATGTCAGTAATTCTAACAGTAGGGGGTATTAAGTCATTTGTTGTTTCCCAAAGTGTTTGATCAAGCTTCAGCTGTGTGGAAGTCTGCACCACTTATATCTCCAATTCTTCGATAGGATGCTTGATCTCACAGCATCTCGAACGCGAAAGAATGTCATCGATCACATTCTCAGGAAGGTTGCCAAGTACATTAGGAGGTAAATTAACTTTGCTTTTTGCCATTAGGAGGCATAATATTTGTAAAAACAGCCAGTAGAAAAGAAAGAAAGAATTGAACACGAAAGGTAAACTGACATTAATTATTTGCAGCACAAGATTTCCATAACAACTTCATGAATGCAGGACATCATAAAGAATTAAGTAGTATTCAAATTAAACAGAGACGAGGATCGCATTGCTTTTGCGGCGAAACAGCTTATCAGCACAAATCAACAGCCACAAGAAAAGGAGAAAAACAGTCCAATATACATTTGGCCGGATCATGCGACTTCAAACTAGTAGCTAGCTTTCCTACCTTTGTAGTTTTATTTTTATTCTGTGTGCTAATAATTTTAGTACTAAAACTTGCATAGCCTAATGAACCTTATTGACAAAAGAGTTCACTGGATACCACTTAATACTTTCCTTCAACACCTAAATATTGTTCTATATTTTTACAACTTAAAACTGTTACCAAAAGTAGGAGTGTTCTCTGAAATAGTAGCTAAGTATTGTTTTTCGACATAGAAATATGCATGTCTGAGGTTTATTCTACTGCCTACACCTACCTACCTACACCCATGACGACGTTAACCCCCATCAAATTTTAAGCAAACCCAATTCAACCTCAGCTGATTCCAAAATTCTACAGAGCCAAAAACGATAAGAACACGTAGAGTTTTATCAACAATGAAGAAAACAGTAAGTAAGAAAGGAGAAAAATAGAGGAAGATGAACCTGAGCATGAATTGAGGAATATAAAAAATGAGAACAAATATATAACACGTTCATTTTTGAGTACATGAATTCTCTCAGTAGCATATTATAGTTTTCCCCCAAGGGTTTTCATAATCCTCTTGCATAAAACAAATAATTTCTCACAATAAAATTCCTGAACAATGACGAAAGGTCTAAATTTCAAAATGACATGGGAAAACCTCCTCAAAATTTGTCAAACGTTCTCTTGTGAGCTAAGAACCACACAACTGCATGCAATTCTTGAAAAAAAAATTGAATTTCCAAAAACTTCTGAAGTTCAATCCACAACTGTAACATCTTCACATTTACCTTAAAATCACTAGCATTAACGCACATAGATAATTAGGGGTAAGTTGTACATGACAATTATTATAAGGTGTTTAGGTTTCCAAATTAAACTAGCCATGTATATATGCTGCTTAATTCTTATTCTTCTTCATATTCATCACTGGCTTTGTTGCCTCATAGATATCAACCATCGATCGAAACTTTTGTTTATTCACATAGCCCGTTTTGTCCACTATTTCTTTTTGGTAACTAAATTATTTTATTAATCACCAAGTATCAATTACAAAGCTATAGCATAGCTCACAAAGCTTGCTATCCTTCCCTATACTCATCTTACTCTACTACCTAGAAACATAAGATATACACAAAGGATTTGTTTCCGGGAGTACCTCTAACACTAACTCTATAGGTTATTTCTTTTGCAATCTGCTCCCATATTCTGCTCTTCTGTTCAAAAACGCGTCTGTTTCTCTCTATCCATATGTGATAAGCAATTTCTGCATATACCACTCTAAACACCTGCGCATGCTGAGTTTTCCCTTTAGCACATGAAATTGACCATTGTAGGAACTGCTACCAATTGCCAAATCCTAGGTATTGCCTATCAAACCAGCTGCACATTTACTCCATACTTGAGTAACATATTCACACTGCCCATATAAGTGATCTCTTGTTTCCATTTCTTTTCTGCATATTACACATTGTGTGTCAACATTAATCTTCTAGTTTGCTATCCTGTCATAGGTCATCAGTCTTCCCTGTATCATTAGCCACATTATAAACTTCGCCTTTGGCCTTGCTGCATTCTGAAACATCAATGATTTCCATTCCATCCTTCTGTAATCACCAAGCAAATGCAGATATATTTGTCTGATCATGCTTTTGTTCTGGATTGGTATAAACTGCCCAGCTTCTAGTGCACCATGTGCCTCAATTACTTTCCTTACCATCCAACATGCTTGCTTAGGTATTGGCATTGTACTCATTTGCTGAGTCTTGATATAGTATGTATGAATCCAGTGGATCCACAACTTGTCTTGTTTATGAGCTAGGTCCTAGCAGGTTTTGGCAATAGCTGCCTTATTCCATAGTTTCATATTAACTATATTGAGTCCACCTCCTGCCTTGGGTAGACATACTCTATCCCAGGCTATTAACGCCTTCTTGGTGATCTCATTAGTACCAGACCAGATATAAGACCTGCATATCCCCTCTACCAATTTACTCACTTTTGAAGGCAGAATAAACAACTGTGCCCAAAAAGTCTGTATCCCAAATAGCACACTTTGGACTAGTTGAACTCTCCCTGCATATGATAGAGTCTTAGCAGTCCAAAAAGTAATCCTTTTAGTCATTTTATCAATAAGAGGTTGCCATTGCATTAAACTCAGTTTCTTTGTGGATAGGGGTACCCCTAGATACTTGAAAGGTAGTTCACCATTTGCAAGCCCCAGCATCTGCAGGATTTGCTGCCTATCTTCCACAGAGACACCTCCAAAATAAGCTTCACTTTTACTAAGATGTGCTTGTAAACCTGAGACTTGAGTGAATTGACTGAATTTCTGCTGCATTACTTTCACTGTCTTCAAATCACCTCTAGCAAATAGAAGCAAGTCATCTGCAAAACTTAGGTGAGTGATCCCAAGTTTTGCACACCTAGGGTGATACTTGAACTCTTTCTCCTCCTTCAAACTAGCCAGATTCCTGCTCAGGTACTCCATTGCAATGGCAAACAAGAATAGTAACATAGGGTCACCCTGTCTCAATCCTTTAGCAACATTAAAAGGTTTAGTTGGCTCACCATTAACTACAATTGAGTAGTTAACTGTCTGAATTCACTCCATAACCCAGGATATGAAAATCTGAGGGAATCCTAGCTTTTCCATCACTTGCTTCATGTAATGCCACTCCAAGAATCATAGGCTTTTTGAAGATCTATCTTTATCATGCATCTAGGAGATATGTTTTTCCTAGTATAAGCCTTCACCAATTCATGTGCCAATAGGATATTATCTGCTATCTTTCTCCCATGTATAAATCCTGCTTGAGCTTCATTAATCACTGTACCAATAACACCTTGTATCCTTGCTACTAGAACCTCGGATATCATTTTATATAGGACAATGCAACAAGTTATAGGTCTGAATTCTTTAACAATTTTAGGCTTAGAAACCTTGGGAACCAAGGTTATGGCTGTTAGTTTATGACTCTATATAGCTTTCCAGAATTGCAGAAATCCATAATAGCTTCCATGACTTCATCTTTAACAATAGGCCAAGCTTTCTTGAAGAAATATGCATTACAGCCATCAACATCAGGTGCTTTATCATCACCAATAGAGAAAAAACCTTCATAGATCTTTTCTGGAGTCACATCTCTACATAACTCAATTCTTTGCTGTTTATTGAGTTTAGCTCCATTTCACATCACCATTTTATATATAGAAGGAAGTGATTGGGCAGCAGTTCCCATCAATGATTTATAGAAGTCAACTATCTCCCTTTGAATACCTTATATCTCAGTTATCCTATTGCCATTAATAGTTTGCAACTCCACAATTTGCTTTCTTTGGCTCCTTTCCTTCATTACAGCAGAGAAATATATAGTATTAGAGTCACCCAATTGAATCCATTTTGCCCTGGCCTTTTGTTTCAAATCTCCTTCTTCTATCATACTCCATTTCTCCAAATTTTGTATCAACTCTTTTTCTTTCATTAGCATATCAGAATTGCTATCAACATCTATGCTTTTCTGCACCTGTTCCAGCTTAATCCTGCCTAGCTCTATCTTCTTTTTAATAAAGTTGAACTCCTCTACATTAAGCTTATTCAATACTATCCTCAAGGCTTTGAGTTTCATCCACACATTCTGCATTTTCTGCCTGTGAAAATTTTGCTTCCAAATCCATTGTACTTCATACACGAAGCTCTCATGATCAGCCCAAATATTGAAAAATTTAAAAGGAATTTTCCTGTTTCTCTGATACTCATTGAAGGTCAAAATCATACGAGCATGATCAGATATAAATGGTAGCTCATGCATAGTTGCTATATGTCCCCATTGCATCATCCATTCATAGTTACCAAAGACCCTATCTATTCTGCTTCATATTCTGTCACCACTATCCTGCTTGTTAGACCAAGTATAATAATCACCTTCCCAGTTCAGTTCATTCATCTTTAACTCTTGAATACATTTGCTGAAGTCTTGAGTTTCAGCTTTAGTAATTGGATTTCCATGCTTTCTATCTAGCAATTGCAGAACAACATTGAAATCTCCCCCAATTATCCACGGAATGGTTGTCATTTGATCTATCTTTTCAGATTTTCCCATAATTGCTTCCTTTTTTCAACTGTATTATACCCATAGACTATAGAGACTGCATATTCTTGATCATTTCTAGCATTTGTGACAGTACAATGAATAACCTGTGCTTCTGCTTTAATCAACTTCACTGAATAGTAGTTAGCATCCCATAGAACCCAAATTCTACCATTTATTGCAGTATTATAGTTATTAATCATCTCCCATCCAGGTGCTATGTGGTGGCTTACTTCACTAGCATTATGTTCCTTAACTCTTGTTTCAATATCCCTGCCAGTTTAATATTTTTGGTTTTAAGATAATTCTTCAGCTCCTTCCTCTTATACCATTTATTGATACCCCTAACATTCCAAATTAACCACTTCATTTATTGAGCTTTAGATCCCCCACCTCTATCATGCGGTAAGGTGGAGATTCCACTTGCACTTGGTGTTCCACTTTTTGCACTGCTTCTACTAGATTGGGGGGTTAACATAGGAAAGTTTTCAAGACTGAAATCCAAATTTGGTTCTTCCCCTTATCCACTGTCTTTGTGCTAGTGCTCCCTTTGTCTCCAATTGACTGGTACTGTCTTGCTTGCTGTATTTGTTCTGGTAAACATTGCTGAGATCCTTCCTTGCCAGTTTCTGTTGGTCTATCTGTCACGCCATTTGCCTTAGGATCCTTTATACCAGATGGTTCAGCCTGCACAGATTCTACATTCATTACAACATTTGTACTAGGCCCTTTGGTTCTCCATTCATAAGTAATTTTCTTTGGCTCTCTTCTTATTTTTGGTTGTATCTCCTTCTGTTCTTTAGGTCCTTGATGAGTAGGACATATATGTCCAATAAATTGGCATTTGTCACAATACACTGGCTTCCATTCATATATTATATCTTGTTGAAACATTCTTCCTCTAGGATCCATCATCATAATATCAGTAGGCATAACTTTAGTCACATTCACTTCAATGAGCATCCTTGCGTATGAGATTCTTGTTTGCTTAGTGGTACATTCATCAGCAAACAGAAGTTTCCCAATAACACTAGCAATTTTACTCAGTGCTTTATTCCCCCAATAGCTCATTGGAAATTTAGGAAAAATTACCCATAATGGAATATTAGTTAAGAATTCCTTGCTAATGTCAAAATCTGGGGACCAAGGCTTGATAATTATTGGCTTATTTCTGATAGTATGAGGTTTCTATGCATATCGGTTATGCTTTGGAACTTTATCACATAATAGCCATCTTCATGAAGAAACAAATCTGGTTATGCAATATCAAGTCAGTGTTGGGAAATATACCTTTCATAGCATTATATCCTGGATTTTCACCCACAATATAAGCTATCATCGTCGCACTCCACCTCTCTTCTACTTCCTTCACATCCTGCATCTCAAGTACCACAGTTTACCCATCTATAATCTGAGGAGGCACATATCTAAGAGCCATTCCATGGGTCGCAACTCGATTTTGTTGAAACAAATTTGACCACATTTTGTGCTCCGGTCGTCGATCTATAGGATTCTCCTCTTTAGCCTATGGATTTGCATCTTCTCTAAGTCCAATAGCTTCATCTCTTTGTTCAACTGTAGTCTCCTTGCCTAGTTCCCCATTGGAGTTACCTTCAATTCCAGTAGTACCTTTCATCTCACTTTGCTTAGCTTGAGTTGAAGTGCTTAGAGTCAGCTTTCTACTTATCTCTGAGCTATTCGATGGATTGATTTTACCCTTTCCTGCTTCTACTCCTTCGTGTTGCTCCGGTGTCTGCATGTCCTGTCCGGCCTTCGATTTGTTACTAACTGAGCTTCTAATGTTAGAGATCGGTGTCTTAGGAACCTTTTTTGGTCTTCCTCTTCCTCTACCTCGCCCCCTAGCCATGGCAGCCACACTCGGTGCACGTTTAGCTAACGTGAGCTGAGAGCATGGAGAAGACGAGCTTTCAAAAGTTAATTCTTGTTCTTTTATTTTTGTCCACTATTTCTCCCTCTGAATTCATCTCTGGATAATTTAATCTGAATATGATCAAGTAAGAACATGTATATTAAGACCGATGCAAATAATAGTCGTCTAAAAGAGGAGTCAAGAAATTGACCATATAAATTAAACAGGAGACTGAGCAAGAACGATATGACACCATAGGACGTTAAAAATTTCAAGAAATTGCCTATTCAGTTTTAAGTACATCCATTTTTTCCCCCTAAAAGAATGTTTTAGCCAATGAAATTTTTTCTTGTGTTTAGTAACCTTATTGTTAAAAATGTTTTCTCCACTAAAAATATGTTACTCCAACATTACTGAAAATTACTTAGACCACACATGTATTTTTTTTGAAAAAATGGCACTATACAACCGCTGTAAAAATAATAGCCGAAAAATATATAAAATTTGTATATTTTTTGTATATATATATATACAGTCTGTATATTATACACAAAAGTTATATAAATTTTATACCCTTTTTCGGCTACCAGATGTAAAAAATTTCTGACGCTGGCTAAAAGTGATAATACCCTTATTTTTTTAACAAATAGCCCAACTCTTACTCCATTAACCCGCACTTGGACATCGTTAAGCTTTAGCACACAATGGTTTCCACTCACATTGTCACTAAAAAACTCTATCTCTACCATGTACAGTTATATATTTCATCGACGTTTATGCTCATACAAACTGGAAAATAATCTAGAGATCTAAAATAGTTTTTCCAAGATATTTTTATACGAAAATATATTTCATGAAAAATATTTTACATATTATACCAACGGACTTAAATTTTTGCAACCTTGGAGGTGGAAGAAGTCGCAACATCCTACATTATTTTTGTTGGTTGTGATGCTCGCTTCTTCTTTGGTCGAGATATTCATATTTGAATTTTTTCCAGCATGGTGACTCCAATTATATTCATCTTCTACCGGTGAGAGTCTATTAGTACACTGTGGAAAGTGGAATGCAAGGAAACTCGATGAGCTATAATTCAAAAAATATTTATCAATTCTTATATATAGAAAATATTTTCTAATATATTGTAGGGGTGTTCAAATCAAATCGAAAAATCGCACCAAACCGAAAAACCAAACCAAGCCAATTCAAAAACCCGACTAGATTTGGTTTGACTTGGTTTAGTATTGAGTAAAAAACCCGAACCAAACCGACATATATATATACATTATGTAAGATCAATAAATCATATGAAAACAAGACCAAAATTGTACATCTCATACAACTTATTAATTACAAGTGAGAAAAATCTTAGTGTTTATGGTTCCTTGTACAACACAAGAGGATAATAACTTCTTACTGATAAGGAAAGAATTAGTGATAAGGAAAGAATTAGAGTTTAATTAGGAATGTGTAATA